>JAHKKF010527667.1:0-34117 GCA_019740295.1 Labeo calbasu | reverse complement strand
TAAAAATCCATGCAGTGGTTTTTAATTAATCTGTAAAAATAATATTCCCTTTTTCAAATCGAGACATTCTCAGATGCCTGTCATTGTGGCGTCACACCGACAGAGGCCGCTCCCACGATAGTTGATTGACATGAACATCTTACCTAAGATCAGTTGTAACAGTCCAACCTTCTGTTTTGATCCCGGAGCAGGGATGTAAGTTAGACAAGAATTAAGCAATAGAGGTGTTGTGTTGCTGGATGTAATAATGAACGTAGTGGTTGTCATGTACTCCCGACATCTGAGCTGCTGAAGATGCAGTGGATTACGATTGTTTGTGAAAGGAATGTGCCTCTGGATCTACATATATCCGTCTACGTCATTTGTGATCCAGCTTCACTTACAGCAGAAGTGAGTATAAGGTTTTTTTTTTATGAATCTTTGCGATCGCCTTTCCTAATATTTGCTAGTTAGCAAGTTTAGCAGCTAAATGCAGCTAAATGCGGCTAAAGTAAACATGCTCGTCACTCCACAGAGAGAAGAGAGGGGCGGGGCGAGCAGAGCTCATTTATTTAAAGCAGCCTCGGCGAGAATGGGATGATTTTTACTACCATTGAGAATTTTTAACCAAAGTATATTGTAGTCTTTTCATTAAGACCCTAAAGAATCATCAACTTGTGGAAAATGGGCATCCGATGACATCTTTAATAGTTGTGTTTGAGTCCCTCAATTGTCCTCAGTGTGAAAAGATGGATCTCAAAACCATACAGTCACTGCTGGTCTTGTGGACTATATGTAAACATCTTTTATGTACAATATCTAACTCAGGACAGTACTAAATAAAAAAATAACACGCATTTTGTATGATCTCTCTTATTTTGTTAAATTTATTCACATTTTCGCAGATTCTGCAAGGGGTTCCCAAACTTTTGCATAAAACTGTATCTATCCATCTAACTTTTGTTTATTCTAATGTACGTGCTATTGTAATATACTATATACTGTAATATAAACCAATATAAATCCATTTAATAATACTTCCCTGCATTCAAATTTGAACTGCAGTTTCACAGTAATGTAAATTCAAACTGTGAAACAAACAACTGGTGTTCTTAATTTTGAAGTGAAAAGTGGATGGTGTGGAAGATGGACCATTACGACCCCATTCTACCTCTCCTTTGCATCACAAACACATCTATGAAATGGCAAAAGGGCAAAAACAGAAAAGCAGCACACTTTAAAAGCCACCATAATCATGATTTTAGTTTATCTGTGGGGGTCATCCTCTCAGGGATGCGACTTATTAAAATCCTCTGACATAGAGCATGTGTAAATCTTCCTCATTGTACTGTAAATAATTTAGCAACGTTAAATTACATCCATTACAAACCCATGCCAGACTAACTTTGTCGGAAGCACGCATGGGCCAAATGAGGCCTACTATAGAGACCACGTCATTACTAAATATAGCACAGTGATTGGAAACGAGCTCTTGTGTGCCAGAAAGCCGTGAAAGTGTTTAGTTTAGTGCGTAAGCCTAACAGCTTGGATCGATACGTGGTACTGAGGGATTGTGTTGCAGGGGCATCTCAGTAATGTGATATTTGTACTTACTGAAGGCACTGGAAGCCCACGGCGTCCCCCCTCAACAGCTGGGACGGATTTAGACCGGCCGTTGGCTTCCTTCCACCTATTGATCTCAAGGTATTGAGTTACAAACCTGTTTTCAGGTGTGCGTGATGCACTCAAAGATGAAAAAGAACTTCATCATCATCCCCTTTTCTTTCTTGTTCCTACTCCATCACTCCAAATGAAAGATGTGCACTGCATGATTTGAGCTGTTCATCAGCAATATTCTTCCAAGTGAGAGAAAAAACATGAAGTGCTGGTGGCAATCAGTCTCAGGAGGTTGGGAAGAGGCATACGTTTTGGGGCTGACAAATGATAGAGGCTAGAGTTACGAGGCTGTGTTTTCATTCGAGTGCTTTTTTGATAGAGAGCGTAAGAAGCGAGCTCTCCCACGGCCAAGTAAATGTCAATCTGCATAAGCTAATCACTGGAACTCTGCTGAGGATTTCATTGCGGAGGGCCATTTTGTTAGACTTGTCTTCGTGGCTGCAATGGAGCGCAAGGGCTCCGTGTGAGATTAGACAAGTGCCATGGTCTTGATTGCACCAGCCACGGAGAGATCCGGGTAATCATGCTATCCATCCTCATTTCCTAAAACAACGCGGCGGGTCACAAATGTGACGCAAGGCAATTCAGAACTACAGTGAATGAAGTTGGAAAATGATTGGCCATAAACTTATTTTCCCTGAAGTAGCAATTACCGAGTGAGTTCATCACCAGCTGTTTTATTTATTATCAATACAATACGTGGCAGAGAGCATCAGACTGAAATTTAAAGGCACAGTGCAGCTTTTATGCGACTAGCAGATTGTCTAACCCACTGCACACAATGTTCTCATTTCTGACATTTGTTTATTATTTTTAATCTTTTTTTTTCAGTCAAACAGCTTTGTTGTTAAGCTTCTGGAATGTCTCTGGGTTGGGAGTTGGCACTTTTTTACCAGCCTCAAATTAGTCGACTATAACAATGTACTGGAAAAAACACCACATGTGTTACACACAATAGCAAAGCAGCTTAGATAACTAAGATAAATTAAAGGGATAGTTCACCAAAAATGAAAATTACCCCATGATTTACTCACCCTCAAGCCATCCTAGGTCTACAGTATATGACTTTCTTCCTTCAGATGAATACAGTCAAGTCCTGGCTTTTCCAAGCTTTATAATGCCAGTGAATGGGTGTTGAGATTTTGAAGCACAATAAAGTGCATCCACCCATCATAAAAAGTGCTCCACACAGCTCCCGGAGGTTAATAAAGGCCTTCTGAAGTGAATCAATGCATTTATGCAAGAAAAATATCTATATTTAAAACTTTATAAACCATAATCTTTAGGACATAAGTGTAGCATATGGTCCGGTGAGAATATGCTGGTCTCAAGAGGAACAAGTTTTGCTTACTTATATCTTCTTCGCTTATATCGAAATTCTCTGACATTTCTCTTTACGAATCCTCGTTTTGTATTTCTAATTCTTGACCAGTGTTTTGTTTTGCTCTCTCTCTGCATCGATTCACTTCAGAAGGCCTTTTATTAATCACCCAGAGCTGTGTGGAGTACTTTTTATGATGTGTGGATGCAGTGTTTTGGGCTCAACACCCATTCACTGGCACTATAAAGCTTGGAAGAGCCATGAGATTATTTTAATAGAACTTTTTAATTCGTCTGAAAGAAGAAAGTCATATACACCAAGGATAGCTTGAGGGTGAATACATCATGCAGTAATTTTCATTTTTGGATGAACTATCCCTTTAAGAAATAAAAAAAGGATACAAAGTATTATCAATGTGCAGACTAAATCGAATAAATGACTCAGGACGCAGCTGTTTTTCTCTGCTTTCAGACTTCAGTGTTTTCGTGCCAGGGCCCGGGTCACGACTGACCTTTGCCTTGGCAGACCACACTGGATAGTATCTGTGCCTGAGGATGGGATATAATTGACATGGTCCACTGCTTGAGGGTTTGCTAGTTGGACTGGTATACCATGACAGGCAGAGATCATTTGGGTTAAAAATATAAACAGTCTGTTCAGCCTCTGAGGGACGTGTCTGACATTAAAATGTATGTGACATCAGAATTCATGAGGTCGGTTTATGAATGTAGATCATTTCATCATACAAAATCTTTAATGGAATTCACAGTTTGTCATTGATGGTGAGTGATTTTTGCGTTCGTCGTAGCACCGGCCACACAGCGTGACGGTGAACTATGATTGGATGTAATATGGATGCTGGAGATTTCAGTACAGCACATGTATTAATACTTTTTTTCATAACATATGTAATTGCATGCAATTATACCATTCATAAATTATATACAAATGTAAAAAAAATATAGGGATCATACAAAATGCATATTTTTTATTTAGTACTGACCTAAATAAGATATTTGACATAAAAGACGTTGTTTACATATAGAAAATAATAGTTGAATTTATAATAATGACCCCGTTCAGTTTACATACACTTGTTTCTTGATACTGTGTTGTTACCTGAATGATCCACAGCTGTTTTTTTTTTAGTGATAGTTGTTCATGAGTCCCTTGTTTGTCCTGAACAGTTAAACTGCCTGCTGATCTCCAGAAAAATCCTTCAGGTCCCATAAATTCTATGCTTTTTCAGCATTTTTGTGTATTTGAACCCTTTCCAACAATGACTGTGCGATTTTGAGATCCATCGTTTCACACTGAGGACAACTGAGGGACTAATAAAGGCAGCTATTAAAGAAGGTGCAAACACTCATTGATCAGAAAGAAAACATAATGCATAATGCATTCAAACTTTTTAAATTTGAAGATAAAGGGTAAACATGCAAGTATCTTCTGTGGCTTCTGAAGGCCAGCACTAAATAAAATATATTTAGGCAAAATAAGAAAAATGTACACATCTACATTCTGTTCAAAAGTTTACACCCCTGGATTTTAGTGCGTCATGTTTCCTTCTAAAGCATCAGTGAGTGTTTAAACCTTCTTTAATAGTTGCCTTTAATAGTTAAGAGTCGCACAGTTGTCCTCAGTGTGAAAAGATGGATCTCAAAATCATACAGTCATTGTTGGAAAGGGTTCAAATACACAAAAATGCTGAAAAACACAGCTGTGGATCATTCAGGTAACAACACAGTATTAAGAATTAAGCGTATGTAAACTTTTGAACAGGGTCATTTTTATAAATTCAATTATTTTCTCTCGTGGACTATATAAATGTCTTTTATGTAAAATATCTTATTCAGGTTAGTACTAAATAAAAAAAATAACATGCATTTTGCATGTTCCTACTTATGTTAGTTAAATAATTACAATTTTGCAGATTCTGCGAGGCATATGTAAACTTTTGACTTCACCTGTATACTGTATCTGGACCACAGCGTAAATACTTAGTAAATACTAGTATATAAATTATACATAAACTGTAAAATTGTGAAATATCAATATAATTTAATATAACTGTTTTATAATTTAATATTTTAGAATGTGATTTTAGTCTTCAGTGTCACA
Source organism: Labeo calbasu (assembly GCA_019740295.1). Lineage (NCBI taxonomy): Eukaryota > Metazoa > Chordata > Actinopteri > Cypriniformes > Cyprinidae > Labeo > Labeo calbasu. The sequence goes on along the minus strand of JAHKKF010527667.1, from coordinate 29,019 downwards.
TGATCCTTCAGAAATCATTCTAATACGTTGATTTAGTGTTCAAAAAAAAACATTTATCAATGTTTTTTACACCTGGTGCAAATACCATCTGTCTCACTTTATGACTTTGAGTAAATAGCTTCTGCCTTAATTATTTTAGATAAACGTTATTCAAACATTTTTCCATTGGTTTGCGAGCAATTTTCTTTTTATCTGTTACCACTCAATTTGTTCCACTAAGCAAACAATAATGTACTGGTTCCTCACTGGCGGCAAGAATCCACTTTACTCTATTTGCTGACAAACAGCCCCCTGCCACCAAAGGAATTATCTGCCATGCTCAACTGCTCTCTGTATAAGGAGCTATTGCTATAGATGCACTCACATCATCCAATTTAGCAGGATGTCTGTAGAGTAATGCAAACTGGTTGTGACACTAAAACATGACCTTTTAAATTGATTGTAAGATTATAATTGCTTTTGGCTTCTTTTTTGTAGCCCTTTAGCTTTGCCTGGAAATGTGTATGATATAATGCTTGTCATAAATGCTGACATAGCAATGTACTGGATAAATAAGCAGTTATGACAGAATAGATATGTTCAAATCTAGTTCATTGGGTGATATAATTTTAAATGAACCTGTTAGTATTGATTAGTATTATTTAATAATGCAAATGAGTATATATCGCTGTCTAAAAATATATGTGATTGATAGGGGCCATAAGAATAGGCTATATATATCAACCTTCCAGCAAAATATAATGGGAGGAAAATGACTGCTGTGGCATCTGCGGTTAGATTTATGATGGTGTGTGCTCGTGTTAATGCGCTGGAAGTACGTGCTTCAGGAAGAAGTGAGTTTGGCTGGAAAAACAAGCTGTTTCAGCAGAAGGAATTCCGTAGAGAAAGTCCTCACACACTACACAGCCACTACCTGAGAGAGCCATCTGTGTCTCGACTAGTCGAGCCCCATGACAGTAGAGCCAGACTGTGTGGTTAGGGGTCAGTCCAGCCCGCATAGACAAACACATTCACACTCACACATTGTATTCCTGAACACCTGGTGGAAATGTGCATGTAGGCCAAAGTCTCGTGTCAGTGTTTGTAATACAACCGCTCTTGCTCCCTTTCATATAGGTGTGCAGTTCGTAATCTGTTTGTCGAAGATTACAAGTGATTGGTGCAAACACAGCGAGCTCCCTGTGCTCGGACTTCAAGTATTTGAGGACCAGGAGTGATTTAGTGATTTAAGAGCATCGGTTCATCAGAGGTGAGCAAAAGATGAGCTGTTTTATCAGACCAAAATAGAAACACGTGCTGCGCTTTGCAGAGCTCTAAATCATGCCGGCTATGCTGTCAACAGTCCTCATATTTTTTTTGTTTGTTTAGCCTTCCTATGAAGATTTTTTGGGAGGGATTTATGTGGATTGTTTTATTTTTATTTTTTTATTGTTAACCCAACTTGCGAGTAATTCTCTCAGATTAAGGCATTACTAATGGCCTTTTTGTCCATGAAAAACAAGCAGAATTTTTTTTTATTATTTAAACCATTTGTAAAAACTTTTGCACTTACAATAGCACACAAAAATACTGGATAAATATTGTGAAATATTATTACAGTTTAAAATAGTGGTTTTCTATTTTAATACATTTTAAAATATAATTATAGTTCCTGTATAAATATAATTTATTCCTGTGATGAAAAGCAGAATATTTATCAGCCATTACTCTAGTCTTCAGTGTCACATGATCCTTCAGAAATCATTTTAATATGCTGATTTATTATCTATAACAGCGTTTTAGTGCCATGGTAAAAAATAAAACAAAATCAAAGAATACAAGATTAAACTTGTAATATTTCGAGAATAAAGTCAAAATGACAAGAATAAAGTCGAAAAATTTTGAGAATAAAGTGGCAATTTTGAATTTGAAGTTGAAATGTTTTGAGAATAAAGTCAAATTTGCAAGAATAAAGTCAAAATATTTCAACAATAAAGTCAAAATTATGAGAATAAAGTCGAAATGTTTCAAAAATAAAGTAAAAATTACGAGAATAAGGTCAAAGTGTTTTGAAAATAAAGTTGAAATTACAAGAATAAAGTCTAAATATTCTTAAATAAAGTCAACATGTTTCAAGAATAGTCAAAATTATGAGAATAAGGTCAAAGTGTTTTGAAAATAAAGTCAAATTTACAAGAATAAAGTCAAAATATTTCAACAATAAAGTCAAAATTACGAGAATAAAGTCAAAGTGTTTCGAGAATAAATTCAAAATTACGAAAACAAAGTCGAAATATTTCAACAATAACGTCAAAATTATGAGAATAAAGTAAAAATGTTTAAAAAAAATAAAGTCAAAATTACAAGAATAAGGTCAAAGTGTTTCGAGAATAAAGTCAAATTTACAAGAATAAAGTCAAAATATTTCAACAATAAAGTCAAAATTATGAGAATAAAGTCAAAACATTTTGACGAAGTTGAAATGTATTAAGAATAAAGTCAAAATTAGGAGAACAAAGTTGAAATATTTTGACAATAAAGTATCAGAGGTTACAACAAAATATTAAGCAGCAAAAATGTTTTCAACATTAATAATAAATTAGCACATTAGAATAATTTCTGAAGGATCGTGTGGGACTGAAGACTGGAGTAATGATGCTGAAAATTCTGCTTTGCATCACATGAATATATTACATTTTAAAATATATTCACATAGAAAAAAGTGATATTGCACTTAACTAATATGTCACAATATTACTGTTTTTCCTGGATTTTTGATAAAATAAATGCAGCCTTCATGAGCATAAGAAACTTAAAAAAACAAAACAAAAAAAAAAACATTAAAATCTTACTGATCCCAAATTTTGAATGGCTGTATAATAACAGTTTTTATTCAGCAAGGACACATTTAATCAAAAATGGCAATAAAGACATTTATAATAATGTTACAGAATATTTCTATTTCAAATTAATTCTGTACTTTTGAACATTACATTGATCAAAAAATGAAAAAATGTATCACAGTTGTACCACAAAAATGTTAAGTAGCACTGTTTTCACCATTAACAGTATATATACATAGAATAAATGTTTTTTGAGCATCAAATCAGCATATTAGAATGATTTCTGAAAGATCATGTGGCACTAAAACTAGAGTAATGGCTGCTGAAGATTTAGCTTTGCCATCACAGGGACAAATTACATTTTAAAATATATTAAACAGCCTTACATTCTAATAATATTTTATATATCACTATTTTACTGTATTTTTGACCAAATAAATGTGAATTTAAGAAACTTCGGATGGTCAAATAATTTCTTAGCATGTCATAATAATGCATCATGGGGTTAGCTTCTCCATAAAGGATACATACAATGCCGTATCAGAATTTGGCTGAAATAAAGTATCTTAGGAATAATTAAGATGCCTATCTTTTGGAACAGATTTGGCGTCAGGAGGGCACATATGACGCCTAAAATGCTGCATCCGTAGGCAGTTCGCTGGGTTTTGGAAGCGAGCTTAGGTTTCAACACTTCAGCCCAGTCTGGTGTGCCATGTAGCAAATGTTGTTTTCCTGTTTTGCAATCTTGTCAGTCTACTACATCATACACCTACGCCATAAACTCTTTCCCATCCCTATCTATGTCCTTCCTGTTTGCATTACACTCCTGTCAGACATGGTCACATCTTCCATTTTTCATGAAGGAGTCTGTAAAGGATAGCATAGGATGATGACCTTTGACCTTTTCTACTGCATGCAGCATGATCTCCTCAGTTTCTGAGTAGGGAATTCATCATGCCAGCACCACTTGACCTCAGCACATGTGAGCTTGTGTGGAACAGATGGGACCAGGCGAGGGTTTGGGTCACAGCTGTGCTGGAGGCACTGCCCCCTGCTGATGTATCCTTGAGTCTCTTTAAAAAGCCCTCTACTGAGGTAAACCCCAAACTGCCTGCCAGTGTTGTTGTTGCTTTCTGCACCCTGCCCCCTGTAATGGCAGTGCAACAATGTTTTGGTTGGCATATTAGGGTTAATATGCATATTTATGGAGGTCTGATTCCTTGTTCCCTGCTCTATTTAACAGGAAGTGCCAGCTTTTAGTGCACAAACTAAAACACTGCATCCAAGAAGCTGTCTCATGAGCTTCACGTTGCCAGAAATCTGAATTACGGTTTCTGAGATTATTTTTGGCACCTTAATTTGACTAATTTGACTTTGACCTGATGGAACAAAACCAGTTTTGCATTCAGACACACTAAAATGTGTTAAATGGAGCTGGAAGTATTATTTTATATACTGTATAACACTAAACAGTTTTTCCATACAATGAAAGTGAATGGTGCTTTTTGAAGCTTGGCAGCGTTTGGTCTCCATCTAGTTCTTCTGTATGGAAGAAAGCAGTTAAAGATCTGCTGAACATCTTCTTTCCTTCCCCTGAGGAAGAATGAAAGTCATACAGGGTTGAAAAGACATGTGGGTGAGTAATTGTGATGGTGTTTCATAAGTTTTAGGTGCACGATCTCTTTAATGTCTCCTGTGTTACAAAATGTGCCTTTTAAGCTGCTATGTACTGGGCTCAGCAACATACTGTAAAGGTTTAAGTATCTAAAATCTAGTCAGGGTTTTGATTCAATTACAGCTGAAGACTGCCTGCTGTGTGATGAATAAAATTCGCATCGCTACCATAAATCTTCAAACATCAAAAAGAAGAAATTTGACTACATCCACACCCTCAGTTATGCTGGTCTCACTTCATGCAATTAAGCTCACCTTCTTCTGCAGCAATTATCTTGATTTATCAAGATTCTCTCAGATGCTGCCGCTTCTGCCAAATGTTACGTAATAGAGTTTTGAGACAATTTTGTGTCACATAAAGCCTTAAACATTAATTTGAAAAATCAGAGCAGTCTCTGTTTGTTTTTTCCCTCTGATCTCTGTGGACTAGTTTCCAGAATGGTTTGGTTCAGCTAATTAGCAATGGTAGAGAGAGAAAGAGAGAAAGGGAGAGAGATATAGAGAGAGAGGGCGAGCATGCAGAAAGAGTGGTTAGATAAAGGGGAAAATATGAATCGTTATTCATCATTTGTATAAGATGTTCATAATGGTTCACTGGAAAGTGCAGTAATTGCATTTTGAAATGGCTTTCTCTTTGTCTTTAGGATGGGTTGGTATAGAGATATTAGAAACTTAAAGGGCTAGTTAACCCAAAATGAAAATTCTGTCATTAATTACTCACCCTTATGTCATTACAGACTCGTCAGAACACAAATTAAGATCTTTTTAATGAAATCTGAGAGCCTTCTGACCATGCATAGACAGCAATGTAATTGCTATGCATTCCATGTTCTAGGGCCAGAAAGGTAGGACATCATTAAAGTAGTCGATGTGACATCAGTGGTTCAACCATAATTTTAAGAAGCTTTAAGAATACTTTTGGTGCACAAAGAAAAAAAAATTATGAATTCACTTCATTTCCTTGCTTCTGTTTCAGTCTCACATGGACTATTTTATCGATGTACTTACTACATTTCTGGGCCTTGAATGTGGTAGTACCGTTGCTGTCAGGGTCAGAAAGCTCTCGGATTTCATCGAAAATATCTTAATTTGTGTTCCGAAGATGAACGAAGGTCTTACGGGTTTGGAACGACATGAGGGTGAGTAAATGATGACAGAATTTTTATTTTTAGGTGAACTATCACTTTAAGGAAGGAAGAATTCTAGGGTTTATTAGTTTTCTGCATCTCTGCTTTTATATCTCAGTTGTAAACTGACCAAGCTAATAACCAGAAAAAAGATGAATATGTACATTGCCAGCCATTTTTGGAGAGCTCTAACTCAAAATAGAATAAAACAAAAAAAAAAACAAAAAATAAAACACAAAACAAACAAACAAAAGCAAAATAAAAAATTAAACACAAATCATCATTAGTTAAGCTTGTATCACCTGTGCCTTAATTATGTTCATCGTAATCACCTATCTTTATAAGTTGCATTCAGTTCGGTGTTTGTCGTCCGGTCTCATCAATGTATGTGTGTTTCTACCCTCCTGCTGTGGATTTACCTGTTTTGGAATTACCTGTGGATTATTCGTTCGCCCCTTCCTCACATGATACGTGACACATACATACTAAATTTAAAAAAAATAAAAAAACATAAAAACAAACAGAACAAAACAAAAATATAGCTGCAAGCAACGATTACTGGGGTTCAAGCGCTTTAAGGTATTTAAGCAAATATGAAAAATACATTGTTTAGCAAGCCTGTAACCACCTAAATCAATAATTTAAAATTATTTTGGCAAATACAGGTAATTTACCGTAGAAATATTATGGTTTTTTTTTTGTAACAGTTTTCCGGAATGAGGAGTTCTATCTTACTGTACGAATATCACACGTATGTGTAAGAAAACGTCCAAAGTACAATCGTTTATGCCCTTGAAAAATGTGATATTGCCCCAGTGGCTGATTTCTTTTCAGTTTCTCAAAGACCTTTGCGGCAGTGAGTCAAACAGGCCCACCGAGTTTCGTTCCGATCAGCCTCCGTTAACCTTGTCTAACAGGTGCTCAAAGTTTGTCGGCCAATGGCTGTCATGTTTTTTTAAGATATTTTTTAAGCACTTGTGGCTCTTCAGACCAAGACCGTGCATGCTGATTTTCATGTTGATAGGACAAATGGTTGCGCAGTTATAGCAATTTTTATACTTTTCTCCTCTTATAGCGCCACCAAAGTGGCCAATCTCCGTGATTTGTTTTCCTGTGACTTCAGATCTCTTACATAAGTGTTCTGAGTTTGGCGAAGTTATCTCATTCCGTTCAGGTGCTATAGGCATTTTACTAAAAGTGGCCCTGCCCCTTTCGAACATTTTGCCATCCCATTACGATGGGTCGAAAGTTCAGCTTTGATAATTATTGATATTCACCCTACAGAGAATCTTTCTGCACCGGTTTGGTTCTGACCGGACGAAAAACCTAGGACTAGTTTGCAATAGTAGATTTTCCAAAAAATGCAAAATACATTTTTCCAGGCTCATGATGGAATTTGAGGCATGCATAATACCATTCCTCCAAGTTTCAAGTCTCTATGACTTATGGTTTGGTCTGCACGATCAGTTTTACGTGAAGATAGCTGATCCGTGACCATTCTAACAATTACAATCGGGTTTCAGCGCTATGCGCTTGAACCCCTAACAAAAGCATGCAAATCAAAACAAAATAAAGTGGTGAATTTGGGGGTCATGTTTGCCAATTTGCAATGTACTCTGCTAGCACTGGTGCCACTTCAAAGAGATTAGATGTGAGTCCATATTTGTCTGTCCAAATTTTCCAGTGCCAAGCATATCCTGCCTTCCCTGATGACTAGCCTCATGTAACGCCTATAGCTGATGAGTCCACCATGGACCCTCATGAACGCAGATGGATTGTATCTATAGGCTGCTCTTAGAGATGGATGAGGCACCATACAGGGACACTGGTAACTGGCCTACTTCTTGCAATGAGTTTGGATTTAAAGCTCAAAGGAATTGTTCTTATCTGACCTGCTCATTTTACTATAGTTCCTCATCCCAAGCTTCTGCTGGGATGAGATGAATTAGGGATAGAATGAGCAAATTTCCTTCTCCCTCAATGGTGACCTTGTTTGGCTCCAGTTCATACTGCATACCATCATGTTTAAATTCATAAACATTAATAAAATAACACTGTAATCTAATGCTTTCTTTGAATCCTCAGGAAAAATAAAAAATACACACAACGTTGCACTCCGGGTTCATGCTTTTCCAATATTTGCAAAGCTTTCGCTGCACACGGAGTACATCAGAAGAAGCTTCTTAATGATGAAAGTCTTTCACTGGCCTTGCAACTTTCCCTTCACCCATGAAATTTTAACATTTCTAATTTATTATATATTAATTACCCTCTATTTATGCATTACATAACAGCTTTTGCGTGCATCTCTCATGTAAGACCCTCATCATTTATTTACAGCCTTTACAGAAGTGACGGAGTCAGACAGACCATCACACGCTAAAAAGAGATAAAGATTCGACAAAAGCTGCTCGCATATTCTCCGGGGGTAAAGCGAACGCTATCACTTATTCCGCCTGCTCCGGTCTGTTTCTCCTGACTCTTTTTTTCCCCCTAAGTATCTCCTGCTGATTGTTTTCCCTGCCGGCCTTGAGTTTTGTCCTCTCAGATAAGTGTCCATGAGAGACGTGACACACTCAGCCTAATCAGCTCTAACAGGTAAAGGACAAAATAGTCCCTTGTCTTTTTGTTTCTTCAGGAATTTAGGGTTGAGGCAGAGACGCAAAACTCAAATCAAACGGTAGCAGCGAGATCCTCCTCATCGTGAGGTAAAAATACCCCCTGTCAAGAAGCACACCTTGAGTGAGACAGATGGTCTATTGATTTTATTTGAAAGGCTGCCACATGTCCCTCTCTATTACACTGTCCTTCTTCCGGACTTTATCAACAGGATTTTAGTATTATTGTGACGGTTACTGAGAGACATATGCACTCTCAACAGCTAGACAAACTGATTGCGTAAGCTAAAATACTGCATTAAAGCATTATGGTTGTCATAACACATAAGGTGCCACACAACCTCTATGGCATTACATTTATGCATTTAGCAGACACTATTGTCCAAAGTGACTTACACTGCATGGATATAACAATGTTAACATATTTGGTTTTGGTGGAATTGATCTGCTACACTGCTGAATTGCTGCCTCTTGTTGGTTATTGCTGTTGTAGATTATTGCTGCTGCTGCAAAGCAAGTACAGGAACTTGCTAGTGACATTTATTTAAGACATGCTGCTGCACAAGTAGCATATATAATAACCTGTAGCAGAGCTACGCAGGTGGAGCTGGGGAGGTAAAGGGTTGTGCCAAGTAGTTTAACACCATGAATATCATCAGTTTTCATTTGTTTCATGACAGAAATTGGCATTTCTCCTGTGTAATAAAAAATAATATATTTTGAAAATAGTTTTTTTGGTGCATCAACATTTTAGAGCCCACTGGCTTCCATAGTATAGACAAAAAGGTAGCATGGAAATACTCAATACCATTCAACTGCTACAGTATATTGCAAGTCTTCTAAAGCCACAGTCATTTTTTATAATAAGAAATTTCAAAATCAAAGCAAAACACTGATTAATGCACACATATGCAGATTAAATATGGCGACACAAACATACAGTGACGGTAGCTGTACACTTCTGAAAAGTCTTCAAAATATGTTTTTTCGTGCAGAAGAAAGTAAACTATACAATTTTGCACTGACGTGAGGGTGAGTAGATGACATCATTTTTATTTTAGGCTAAACTGATTTCAGCTCTTCTCAAATGTCTTTAGAGTCTACTAAAAATAACATTTTGTCCTCGTGTCATTCCAAACCTGTTTAACTTTCTTTCTTCTGTGGAACATAAAAGAAGATATTTTAAGAATGTTTGTATCCAAACCTCTATCTCTACCTGTACCTAGTGGCAATTGATTTGCATTGTATAGAGAAAAAATATTAAAATATTTTCTTTTATGTTCAACGGATAAAAGAAGTCATACAGTTTTGGAACAACCTCACGGTAAGTAAAACAAAGTTTTGGTTCCCATTAACTTCTATTGTATTTATTTGTCTAAGCAAGGGACGTCAAAAGGAACAAAAACTGTTTGTTTACCAACATTTAACAATTTTCCAACCCAAGCTCATTGGAAATACATGCCTCTACATACATTTCTACAACACCGTCATTACGTCCAGAGTGGCGCTAAAACACGTTAAATACGTGACCGTGGCACGTTTTTTATTACGTTAGTAAAATCACGTATTGCTGCGCTTTTATTACGCTGCTTGAGGTATGTATTGCGGCTGTACGGAATCTTAAATATCCGGGTAGCCTAAAGATTAATGCTCTAGTCTATACCGTATCGCGTGAGCTACCGAGCAAACCTACTAAATTAGAAAACTCACGCGTATGAAGCTTCTTATGTGACGACAACGTGCAAAAGTATCAGTTTTCAAATCGCGCAGGATGTTCAAATTCTTTTGACGCTATGATATAATATTCTGTAGGCTTTATTAATCAAAGCTGTGTGTATAAATCATATTTTGTGTGAAAAGTAATACAAGTTTTAACTGGAAACTGCAGTGATTTGTACATATAGGTACGTTTTTTTTTTTTTTTTCAGTTTTGCAAAACTGTATATAGAGTCCCTGGTGAAAAAAACAGCATATGCTGGTAGGCATGTTTTGATGCTGGTTTAAGCTGGTCCTTTGCTGATTTATGCTGGTCATGTTGCTGGTCAAGGACCAGCATAAACCAGCTAAAGACCAGCATAAACCAGCAAAGGACCAGCATATGCTGGTTTTTTCACCAGGGGGCACGTGTTTTCAATGAGCCTGTGTTGAAATCTTCTGTTACGGTCCACAAAAGAAAGAAATGCATACAAGTTTGGAACGACATGAGGTGAGTAGATGATCACAGAATCTTCATTTTTGAAGATGAGAGAAATTTCATCTCTTTAAGTCTACAAGTAAAAACTTAACAGCTCCATTAGGGATTGAACCTGCCATCTTTTCATTTAATAGAAGTCTAAACCTCAGAGAAATGTTTGAGTAGAGCTGAAATTTGCATGAATTGATGTTTGGCTGTAATATGCCAGAAATTCTCTAGATTTTTTTACAGTTAACAGAGCTGTTATATTTCTTTAAAGCGTGCTGTTTCCAGCAGGGCGCTATTATAATTTGCTTGTAATTTCATCACGTGTTTAGCAGCGCTGTTTGTAACACCATTTATCTAACCTTCATTAGCCCACGAAGGATTAATCTATGCTTATTACATTAATATTCAGAGGATAGAGACTCTCTAAATCTATCTGTCTTTTTTTTTCTCTCTCTCAGGCGTTTCTATTGGGAAAGGCCCTGAAAGGTCATATTGAGACCCTCTCACATAAATCAATAGCTGTCACAATTGTAGGGTCTCTGAGAGCCCCCCTCGCCTCAGCGTGCTGCAGTCCGGGCCTGCATATTTCACACTCACAGAGGTGTCACACAAGCATGTCTCAATCTCTTTTTCTGAGCCGGCTCAAGAGGCGAGAGCCCAAGATGAACTCCCGTTCACCTCCTTGGCAAAAGCACAAGCGCTGTCGAAGCCAGGGATGCAACATGAAAAAGCCAACAGACCCCATGTCTGTCAGCCTATCAGAGCCGCAAGGTAGGAAAACATCTGACAGGACTGTATCTGCACACCTGTGGGAAATCAGAGAGGCTCCGTTCACAAGGCAAAGCCATGGCAAGGGATTATACACAACACAGCAGCTCTATGAGCTACCCATTAGCCAGGCTATTTAGAAAATTGGAGGATAACGTTGCATTTATATAATTTTATATTTGAAAAAAGGCTGATAGAGCACAGTAAATGCTATACAGAGGCTGTGTTGAAGGGAATGGACAATTGTTAGCCAGCAGTACAAATGACTTTAAGTGACGTATTTCACCTTACCTTGCCTTTCTTTTATAAGTGAAATATAATTTAAAAAAAAATAGCATCACACCTATTTTTCAGAAAATCATGAAAGTATGGTATTGCTTTTATACAGCTTATAGAATTCAGTCCTTTTTAAAAGTTATATAAATAAGCCAAAACTTAGTTACTTACATTTCACACACAATTTAGCCAATTATAGTCTAATTTTGCTCCACTAGCAAAATATTTACAAATAAAGCCAAAGTGGAATGTGACAGTCTGGATTATTGCAAACACAGACAAGCAGACTGAAGTCTCTCAGTGCGTCCAGTAATTAATATTAAATATAATTAACCTGATTTATAGTTCATTTCAGAATGGTATGGTTCCATATCACCATTTATTAAAGCATTAAATTGATTTACAGAAATAAGAACTGAGTTGCGCTAATAGAATATTGAACTGTGACACCAATGATTCTTAATTGGATTCTATAACCGGGGTTCCATCCTGTAGGGAATCGGACACATGGGCTAACTAAGCATTTCTGAAAATGAGATGAAAACAAGAGTTGCTAGCAAAAATAGCAAGCGGATCCTGAAGTGAGCCAAGAGGTATAGCGACAATCCATTAAATCCTGAATATGCAGAAGATGCTTCCGCTAATTAAAGTAATATGAAAGTAAAAAGGCAAGAGGGATTTTTGCCAGCGTTCCATAAGGTGCTTTATCTTGGCCAGACAGCGTGGTGCGTTTCAGCGATAGCCAGAGTGAGATAGACACATTACGCACGCAGATAGCTTCAGTTGGACTGTTTGTGATGCCCATGTTTGATAGTGAACGCAACACACTGCGTTGCAAATTAATCTCAAACAGCCATATGGCTGTAAAGGGCAGGAATCACCCAAGCAACTGGAGTTATTTATAGTTATTACAGCACGTGTTGTTACATCTGAGGTGTGAGCTGATAGATTTGGTTTAAACAGGTCTAACAACACTTAAAATAAGTACTTTGATATTTACCTGCAAGTAGTATCAATGCACAGATTGTCACAGAAGAAATACAAGACAGAACAAACACTCCGTGTATTAAGAGACTCATTTTTAGTTCTTAATTTAATGTTTTGTACATATATTATTAACAAATCCAGTTGTGTTATTAAAGATGAAATGACAACATACACTCTACCCCTACAAAAGCAATTTGGTCTATGAAAATGATCAGTGGGAAATATTGATTTCCAATGCCCCCTAGTGTGGTAAATGCTGATGTTTAATACAGCAAAACTGCTCGCAAACTTTAAAATCCAACTTTATTTTTAAAGACGACAAACAGCAATGCATATTCATCTGTTAAGGCAGATGTGATAGTTTTGAAAAGCTCTGACTTTCTTAAGTTTGAATGTATTATTGCTTAGAAAATGTACCATTTGATTTGAACTCTTCACAGCGGTGCGGTTATGTATGTTTATACATAATGTGCAAATGCAAACCGTTTAGCTGTAATATAAATTGAGACGCTAGTGCAGAAAAGCAATACTCATTTTTACGCCAGTGATGGAGCGAATCAGTAAACAGCATATACTCCGAGATGGCTTCAAGGGAGAATGAGCCGTCACTGTCTAGATAAGTGTGTCTGTTTAGGGGGGAGGAGCTGCAAAGAGCCCAGTGAAGGACAGATAAAACATCTGCTTTGCACAGAGAGAACATTTCCTCTTAAATTACCTCCCTACCTGACAGAGAAAATGTGATATCTTACTCTCCCTAACTCCCCAAAGCCTGAAATAAAAGCCTCTAACATGATGAGAACAGTTATGAATAGGACCATATGAGACTCTTATCAAGTGTCCGATTACCTTAGTGCTGAAAACACATCCATTTTCTGTCGCCTGGAACATTAATAACACAACGGAACAACGGCACATCATTTTACATACAGTAGATATAACGTGTGTGCTTTACACAGGTGCAAGGATGAGTACTGTGAAACTGTAGTCAGTCTCAAGAATTATGAAGCCAGTCTAAGTGATATGAAGGTAACCGAAGCCACATCTGTAGAGACCATAGAGACAAAGGCTATTAAAAAGCTACTCTGGTTTCCTAAGAAGCTGTAAAAGAAGTCATAAAATATTCAGCTGGTAAATTACTTGGAAGTTGTAGGACTTGGTAAACAAAGCGCTGCCTGCCTTAATTTAGCAGTTACGTAATTAAGAGAGATCTTTGTAAAATAGTAACACAATCAAACTGTATTGTTGCTGTAGTGAGAATAGAGGTTCAAAAGACCCCAGTGTGTCTCATTTTGTACAAAACGTGATTTATGGGTTGCTTCTTCAAGTTCAACTGTGTAGGCCTGTTTTTTTATTCCCCAGGTGATTCCAAAAATGTTAAGTGATTTATACTACAACAAAGTACGCAACTGAGTGATTCTTAGCAGTAAGTCTGCAACAAGATAAGCATATGCCAATGTTTTGTGCTTTTATTTCTTTTTGCAGACAGCTTATTTGACTTTTTAAATTGTCCAACTGCATTGGGTCATACATAAACTATGAAATCAGAGCTTATCTGCTATTAATATATCTTACATCATGGAATAAAATTAATAAACAGCAAACATCAACAGCAAGCAATGCTCTTCAGGAAGAGGACAAAACCCAACTTAACTCATAAAGCTTTGCCATATGATTTTAATGCGCTGATCACTTAATAATTGCACTTAACATGCTTCCAGTGCAATTCAGTGATTTCAGCGCAACTAAAACAATGCCATCATAAATGTAAAGAAAAGTACGTCTTATGCGATCAGAGTCTTACCTGCAAATGCCCCTGGTACATATTTAGTGGAGAATCAAAAAGGTCCCAGGCTATGGATCGCAGTTAGATGAAAGCGAGAAATGTGATGACACTTCTAATGTTCATGCGTGCGAGTGTTCTGAAAGTACTGAAAGAACTGCTCTTGAAATTGAGTCCAGTTAGGGAAGCCGGCACAATGGAGCTGTCTTGTACACCAAGTGCTGAATTTAAGCGCACCCGATCGCTTTCGTCACCGATGCACTTTATAAGGTGAGGAGGCTTCAGCGCAGCTGCTTCCGAGCTTCATGCGCGCCGGCGAGTCTCTTCACCAAGTTGCTGAGGCGCGCGATGGATGCGCTGAACGCTTGAGGATCGTGCCTACGTCATAATCTCAGCCCCGGTGTGGCTCTGTGGGTTTTATCGTAGTTGGTCTGATTCTTCAGCAATTCCTCCCTCCTTTATCAGACACGCGTTCTCTCTCTCCTTGTCGGCTGTTCGTCCCCTCCTCTCCCCAGCCCAACGGATTTAGGCGGAGCCGGTTCCGTCATTCATAGAAGCGTCGCTGCACGCACAGATGCTCAGTCCAGGTGTTCTCATCGTTTTATTGTTCAGCTAGCAACTAACTTACTAAATCAAGTGAATGTCTCGGTCCTCCTCTTCGTGTGTTGTTCTTCTTAGCTTCGGAGCAAGGAGGCGCCACTTGAATTTGTTTTGTTACATAATAGTTACCAAAGGTGTGATAAGGTGAGCAAAAGACACGCTTATAGCATTCAAAATAAATAGTTTTTGCAACAGTGTTTTTTTTTTTTTCGAAAGGTAAAAGGTATTATTGATTTACTAAGGAAATAACGCATTTAAAAATTAATTCAAAATTTTCACATTTATTTGTATAACGCCTTTCACGATACATATCGTTGCAAAGCAACTTCACAGCAAATTAAAGTTTTACAATATATTTAGTAGTAGCTTACTAGTGGTGACTATGTCAAGTTGATGTACATATGGCAGAGATGTATGGTAAAGATCAATTAATGACGTAATCAAACACTATAAATTAAATAAATAAGAACACTTAAAAATGAAGAAACTATAAAACATAATAAAATGCACATAATATTTTAAAGAGTTTTAATAATTTATTTAGCACTGTCAAATGATTAATCATGATTAATCGCATTCAAAATACAAAATTCAAAAGTTTTGCTTGCATAATAAATGTGTGTATACTGTGTATATTTATTATATATATATATATATATATATACACACATACAGTATATAGTACAGAAAATATTTACATGTATATATTTATATTTATATAATTGATATTACATATTATACAACATTTTTCTTAAATATGCATGTATGAATAAACATGCATGTGTTTGTATTTATACATATAGTCAAAGTAAAATTTATTCAGGCACCTTTAAAATTTCTTACATTATCACAGTTTATTCACTATAGTTTAGAAAATGGTAATAAAACATGACAAGAACTTATGAGTTAAACTGTGTCAGAACAAATTTATCTTGATAATGTCAGATATTTTTGATAAAATGGTATGTTACAAAACATGGTCAGGTCAAAGTGTCAAATCAAACTCAAACACCCAATTTTCTTTTTATATATATTTTACTGGTAGTCCAATGTATGAAGAATTTTTTGGGTGTAATAGGTTACAGTTTACTTTATTTTGATATCTTCATAAATTAACTTCAGTGTTCTGCACTCACTAGTAAAAAAAAAAAATTATATCTGGTGTCTGAATAATTTTGGACTGTAATAAATATCTGTACACACAGATATATTATGTAAACAAAAACTTTTTTTTGGATGAGATTAGTGGCTATTAATCATTTGAGCGCACTATTAAAAATGTAAAAATAACCTTTTCGAGCCATATCCAAGCATTTCGTGTTATAAAAACATTGCTGTGTCCATCATTTAATTTGTCACAATAATGGGTTTTTACAGTTTAAACTCATTGAAATTTTATTCACCACTAATAAAATTAGAACTTTGGCACCATGCTGACTTTAATTTAAAAAATACATTTCTTACGCATTAAAAATGTTTATTAATATAAAATAGTACTGTCAAACGATTAATCATAATTAATCACACCCAAAATAAAAGTTTTTTGTTTACATAATATATGTGCATATACTGTGTATATTTATTATGTATATCACATGCATTTACATGTTTGATGTTATATTTTTTATATATATAAACATAACATTTTACATAGTATTCTAAAATATGTACATGCATTGTGTATTCATATATACATATTAAATATACACAGTACACACACATAAAGTGTATTATGTAAACAAAAACTTTTGTTTTGGATGCGATTAATCACAATTAATCGTGATTAATTGTTTGACAGCACTATTAATATTTTAATAATAACCTTTTTATTAGTCAAGTATTTAAGTAAACAATTTTTTTTTTATTTATAGTATTTTTTTAGTAAATGTAAAGGTCTTTACTGTCACTTTTGATCAATGAAATGCATAATATATAATAATAATAATATTGTATAATTATATAACATTACTCATCTTATTAGTTATATCTTCCCAAAGATTTTAATTGATTTTAATTTAACATAGAAGATATGACTAAAATAAGCCATTTTCAAGCATTTCATGCTATAAAAACATTGATGTGTCCATCATTTAATCTGTCACAATAATGGGTTTCTACAAATTTGACTCAATTTTAATAAAAATTCTAATAAAATTCTAACTTTGCCACCATGCCGACTTTAAATAAAAAATTAAGTTTCTTATGCATTAATAATGTTTATTCATTTAAAGTAGCGCTGTCAAACGATTAATCATGATTAATCGCATTCAAAATAAAAGTTTTGCATACATAATCTATGTGTGTATACTGTATATATTTATTATGTATATTTAAATACACATACATACAGTATATATTTTGAAAATATTCACATGCATTTATATATTTATGCTGTATTATATTTAGGCATTTTTTGCCTTTATTGTGACAGATCAGAATTGACAGGAAGCGAAGTGGGAGAGAGATGGGGGTGTGATCGGGAAAGGTCCTCGAATTGGGATTTGAACACAGGACGACCAGAGCGCAGCGGTGCTGTATGTCGGTGCGCTGCCTACAAGGCTATTGGCGCCAACAATATATAAATATTTTTAATATATAAACAATTTTTTTCTTAAATATGTACATGCGTATGTGTATTTATATATACATAATAAATATACACAGTACACAGTACATTATGTAAACAAAAACTTTTATTTTGGATGTGATTAATCACGATTAATCGTTTGACAACACTATTAATAATTTAATAACAACCTTTTTATTACAACTTTGACTCAATTTTCTTCACCACTAATAAAATTCCACCATGCCGACTTCAATGAAAAAATTACGTTATTAAGCATTAATAATGTTTATTAATTTAAAATAGTGCTCATGATTAATCACATTCAATATATAAACTGTTTTTTCTTAAATGTGTAAATGCATGTGTGTATTTATACATACATAATAAATATACACAGTACACACATATAAAGTATATTATGTAAACAAAAACTTTTATTTTTGATGCGATTAATCATGATTAATCGTTTGAAGGCACTATTAATAATTTAATAACAACCTTTTTATTATTTGAGCATTTAAGTAAACAAACATTTTTTATTTATAGTAATATTTTTTATAAATGTAAAAGTCTTAACTGTCACTTTTGATCAATGAAATGCAATATCATACTAATCTTAAGTATATAATAATCGTATAAGTATATAATATTACTTAGCTTATTAGTTGTATTTTCCCAAAGATTTTAATTGATTTCAATTAAACATAGAAGATACGACTAAAATGAGTCATATTCAAGCATTTCATGTTATAAAAACATTGCTGTGTCCATCATTCAGTTTGTCACAATAATCACTAATAAAATTCTAACTTTGGCACCATGCTGACTTTAATTAAAAAATTTAATTTCTTAATCATTAAAACTGTTTATTCATTTAAAATTTTAACTATGCACAGTGAATATCTTAACGCAAAGATTCATCCTGACTTTTAAAAATACAGACTTCCAAAACAAAGATTCACATATAATGTACTCACCCCATTGTCATCCAAAATGTTCATGTCTTTCTTTCTTCGGTCGTAAAGAAATTATGTTTTTTGAGAAAAACATTTTTCTCCATATAACGGACTGATATAGTGCCCCGATTTTGAACTTCCAAAAAGCAGTTTAAATGCGGCTTCAAGCGATCCCAAATGCGGTTGTAAACAATCCCAGCCGAGGAAGAACGGTCTTATCTAGTGTCATATCTGTCCATTAAATGGAGAAAAATCCTGAAATATTTTCCTCAAAAACATAATTTCTTTACGACTGAAGAAGGAAAGACATGAACATCTTGGATGACAAGGGGGTGAAATTGTCGTTCAGGAAGTGGACTTCTCCTTTAAGGAACTAAATGGTTTGGAGGGTGTACTTATCCTGTTATCAGAAGTCTATTCTTTTAAATTCTTCTATTAGAATCTCTTCAAGAGAATGGAGCAGTTCTTAAAATGTAATATTTTATTATCAATGAAAAATGTGTTCTCCATTCAGTTCATAAAGAATGGTGATTAGATTAATGAAATATTTATAAGAAAGGGCAAGAATAGATATCTTCATTTATTCAAATAATGTGCCTGCATTAGGGTTTTTACAATACTCGGAGTATGATAAATATGACCGTAATTTAAAAAATGTACAACTCGGCTGTATTTTCATCCATTCCATTCCATCTGATGTACGATATCAACTTTACATACACTGTCATATTATACAGTTGACAAACAGCTGAATCTACTGGGAAGCTTTATGGGTTGGGTTAGTATTCTGCCCTTGAATACAGTCCTACAGCTGTCTAAAAGGTATTCATTGTTTTCCGTCAACATAACACCATCACTTATCCCATATGAGAGTCAGAGACCTACCTGTGTTTGTGTGGCCTGCTGCTTAGTTGTAAGGACATGTGATGTCAGTGACAGATCTATAGTGCATGGCTGAGAGGGGTTTAGCTCCAAGTAAGGGTTCCCAGGCCTGGATGGGAATACTGATGTCACTCAATGACACTCCAGGCTTGCAAACAGACCCGCACCAATGGAAAAAGTGACTCTACTCCAGTGACATCACTAGGTCTGGGTGAGCTGTGGAAAACAAAAATACAATACACGGATGTGGTATCTTTTATGATCACTCTCAGGAGAAAAAGCACAAAGCTGTTACTAGGGTGGTACTCTAGGGTACAAAAGCTAAAAGGTACATCTTTGTACCTTATTTACCCCTAAATCGTACCCCTTAAAGGTACATTTTAGTACCTCAATGTGCATATAATTACCATTTGAATGATTATTGCCCTAGTTTTTTTTTTTTTTTTAATTTATACTTTGGTAACAACTGTAAAAATGTAATGTATCTGCATGCATCTGAGTTTGAAAATGACAAATTAAGTGTTATTTGCTCAGGTTTTATGAGCTAAGGAAAGTGCTTGCGCTAAATTGAACTGCCACTTCCTGTTTTTTGACAAATACTTGAACTTTGTTTTCATTTTTTCCCCTGAATTTATGCTTAAAGAATACAAAAGATACATTTTTAAAACAGTTATTGCTGCAATAATCTTGGAAGCTTGGTATTCAAGATAAAGAGGTGATTCTAATCACTTTTTGTTGGATTTCGTCATGAATGTTTGAGGTAAAAAGATTACTTTGAACAATCGCTCCCTTTACCTGAGTAATATAATGTAGATTGAAGTAATATACAGCTATAAAACACACTGCTCATAGGTAATGTTCTCCAAAAATGCATTCTGATGCTTAAGGAAGGAAATTTCAGTGGCGTTCAGTTCTCTCGTAAATGTCACCAATATGTCACTGAAGATAATTTTAAAACAATAGCTCTCTGGAAATGGATAAACTGATTAGGAGACTGCAGTAATTGTCAGTCGTGTTGTAACTCAGTACGCTGGAGGGATTTCTTAGACGTCCTGTACTCATTAAAAAGGAGGGCATGATTTATTATTGTCCATAATTGCAATACTGAATCATGAACGATTCGTTCGCTGCTCGTGCATGTTAAATTTCAGTGATCTTTCCAATCATGTAGTACTGTCTATGTAACGTAAGACTGATGATCCTGCTAGATTATTGATCGTAAAAACAAACAGAGAAAGCATCAACCTGATACAAATAGTCCCCGAGTCGAAATTTATGTAACTAAGCGAAAAAGAGGAAGAGAGATGCTCGGACTATCTATCATTGTAATGAATACTGTCTGCCTACCAGACCAAAGTTTGAAAGCTAATTTCATTCACCATTGATGCTTTAAATGAATGGTTATGACAAGTGCAACAGCAGGTCTTGCTTTTACAGCTTGTTATTGCTTTATGTATTGTGTGGGATCTTGTGGGATCCCTCTGTTGGCTTTCAACAGTATTTAAACATTAAGACACAGCAGCTGGAGCCATTAATATCACTTTATTACACAGTTTCTTGTTGAATCTTAAATTATAACTACAAATAGAAAAAAAGAAAATTATGCAATATTTGCTCATGTCATTGCAAACCAGCTGTGGTTGCCAGAACATTTCCGTAAAAAAGTATAATTTCAACATTTAAAGTAAAAAATATGTGTACGCTACCAGTCAAAAGTTTTTGAACAGCAAGATTTTTAATGTTTTTTGTTTTTAAGAATTCTCTTCTGCTCACCAAGCCTGCAAAATACAGCAAAAGCAGTAATATTGTGAAATATTTTTACTATTTAAAATAACTGCTTTGTATTTGAATATTTTAAAATGTAATTTATTCCCGTGATCAAAGCTACATTTTCAGCATCATTACTCCAGTCTTCAGTGTCACGTGATCCTTCAGAAATCATTATAATATGCTGATTTGCTTTGAAACATTGATTTGCAAGAAAGTTTCTATTTCAGATAAATGCTGTTCATCTGAACTTTCTATTCATTACAGAAACCTGAAAAAAAAAATCTACTCGGCTGTTTTCAACATAATAATAGTAATAATAATATTAATGCATGTTTTTTGAGCAGCAAATCAGAATATTAGAATGATTTCTGTAGGATCATGTGACTGGACTAATGATGCTAAAAATTCAGCTTTGAAATCAGGAATAAATTACATTTTGAACTATATTCAAATAAAATAGTTATTTTAAATAGTAAAAATATTTCAAATATTAACTTTTTTGCTGTATTTTGGATCAAATAAATACAGGCTTAGTGAGCAGAAGAGAGTTTTTTAAAAAAAAAACATTAAAAATCTTACTGTTCAAAATCTTTTGACTGGCAGTGTATATCATTAACTGATATACTGTAAATATTCTGAAGTACTTAAATCGGTTTTGTACTCTTATAATAGCTAGCTACCACCATAAAACACAGCTGATGATGAGAAATCCACACGATGAATCCAAGTTCATCATAAGTAGCTTTTCCTCAAGCTGAGGTAAATACTAATGGTGCACAGTGACGAAAAGATCATGTATGTCACCACATATTTTGGTCTTAATTTCCCATTCGCTTTATGTCATGTCATAAATAGTAAACACTCAAGTACTATAAAAACATATTAGATGAGCTCCCACATTTTTTTAGATAATTATGGGCCATTATTCAAAGTACAAACTATAAGATATGTCCACCCTGTCATATTTACATTAGATTAAATATGTTTTAATTGCAATATTAAGATGCGAATGATAGTTTCTGAAAGGTATAATGTCCCTTTCCTAAACAGGGTTATTTGTTTGCTTTCAAATTATAAATACATAAAATATTTTATGTAAACCATGTGTTTTTAAAGAAGCTTATGTATTTTTTTTCTTATTTGGTGTAAACTGCATGTTATTGCCCCTACACTTAGCTATTGAACACACTGGTTTATATAGACATGATTGAATTGTTATTTAAAATATTATTTTAAAATGTCAAGATGACCGGGTGGACCAGCACATGACAGGGTGGACACAGAGCAGAAAACACAAAGCATGACAAAATATGATAATGAAACATTTATTCAACTTTATTAAAAAAATAATATAATAAATAATAAAATTACATTCTCAATCACATTGATATAATCCCACCTCCCCTCCCCTCATTAATTTCAGCTTTTAGCAATATTAATTACAAACGAATGCTATGTCCACTCTGTCATGTGTATGTCCACACTATTAAGTCTAAGTGGCCGACAGGGTGGACACTTTTTGGAACAATGACAGGGTGGACATTTTGAGCTTCAATTAGCATATTAGCTTACGACAAACTGTGACTAGCTAAATAGTTAGTCTGGTTCATGGACATGTTAAGCTTAGGAAAAACAAGTAAGCAAACTCATACGAAGAAAATTTGTCAACTGAAAAGTCACTAACTTACTCACCTCAGCCGTTGAAATTCCCGCCACTAAAGAGACAAAAAATCTGTTGTCCTGATGTTGTTCTGATGCCTTTTCTTAAAGGGGCGGATTCCCCAATGCGACAGGGTGGACAACCATTCAAGGGATATGGACAAACTCTTCTTTTTTTATTAAATAAAAAATATAGTTTTTATTACCAAATGGTCAATACACTCAAATTGAGTTATCATTTATTTAACAAAATATTAATAATGTTATGATTTGACTATATTCTACTCTCATTCAAATTTAATGGCCAGTGCATGGGACATAGCGAAATAACACGCATCCTCCTACACAAAACTTAAAAAAATCTAGAAAAAGTATCTAAAGAGTCAAGTAATGATTTTTTTATGAATATAAAAATTTAGCTGAATATAACACACCCTTTCATAGTCATTTTTATGTTGAATTATCATGGCAAATAAGCTATTTATGTACAGGACACCAAATGTCACCCTACAGTGATATTGACCCATGAACAAAAATGGTTGAAATATTCCACAAAATATCTTTTTTTGTTCTGCAGATGAAAGTAAGTTACACAGGTCTGAAATTACATGAGCGATAATACAGTTTTGGTTGAACTGTTCCTTTAAATAGAGTCCAGGAAACTCCACACAAAAGGGACTCTATGTATAGTCCATATATCAGACACAATGAGCTTCTTCTACTGTCAATCAGAATTGGCCCTGTGACCTCCCCACCAGCACACTGACAGAGCCATAATTAGCTGTCTGCTGTCTATAATACCTCACACCTCAGCACATTCAGATGGCACGTATACATAAAAAGAGTTAACGTGTATCCCCGCCATCATTTGCTTGAAGCCTGCACATCTGACCAAACAGTGTTAACAATGTCACTGTTTTAAATGGCATTTTTATCATCTCTCTGCTCCATTTAATGCATTTGAAGTATTTTTGTATTTCTCTGGGGGTAAAAAACAGCTTTGCTTCATTTGAAAGCAGTGATAGTAAGACAAAAATGAAAGTTGGACCGAGAGGGAACTGTGGATCTTGAGGGATTTCGAGCCCATGATCTCATTTCCTAGTGTATTTTTAAAGCCCAGATGATCCATCTTGGGTCCATAAATCTCTCTTGCATTGAAGAGAACCATGAAGCACCTTGCGAAAGCTTGACGTGAGGAGTGCAGCGCTGCTAATGAACTTTGAAATGGGAGTGAGCGGCAAGGGCTATCAATTATAATAACAGCCTCCCCCTCCTCCAGACAGAGCAGCATCCGTCCCCATTATGGTCCAACACCTCCGCCATGTTTAGCCTCATTAAGCAACTCTTCTCAATAAAAACGAGGGCCAAAGGCCTCATCACACGGCTGCACTCCTTGAAGTCGATAGATTCACATTTTGGCAAAGTCATATATTTATATACCCTGTCATATTTTAATATCATTATGACAAATGACCTTAAAACTCCTGTAATGTCAGTCACAACACCAAACTGCATAGTAGAAGTGGTAAAATTAAGTTGTTGCTTGTGTGAATTGCATTTTAGTGTATTTTTGAATAATATGACAAGAAAAAGATTGTCACGTCATTGACTCTTCTACACATTTCAGCTATTGAAGTTAAAGCAGAACTCCACTTCCAGGACAACAATTCACAAATAATTTACTCACCCACTTGTCATCCAAGATGTTCATGTCTTTCTGTCTTCAGTCGTGAAGAAATTATTTTTTTTGAGGTAAGCATTTCAGGATTTTTCTCCATATAATAGACTTCACTGGTGAAAATGAACGATGAACGAGTCATTTCGTTCATTTTAGCAAAATCAGCATCACGTGACAGCCACATAAGATGAACGAACGACTCGAAAAACCCGAAGACTCGAAACAGGTGAACTAATTCCAGTACAGAACCTAATAGGATGTTACGGATGCGCGACTGAACGAATCACTCCCTGAGACGACTCGTTCTTCCCGAGTCACGTTAACGATTCGTTCAAAATGAAGGAATCGTTCAAGAACGACCTGTGGACGCGCATCCCAGAGCCTGTGATACACAAGCTTTTGTGCTTAAAAAGTATACAAATTTTTATTTTTATAAAACAATGACAGATCGTTTCGCTAGATAAGACCCTTCTTCCTCGGCTGGGATCGTTTAGAGACCTTTGAAGCTGCATTTAAACTACATTTTGGAAGTTCAAAATCGGGACACCAATGAAGTCCATTATATGCAGAAAAATCCTGAAATGTTTTCCTCAAAAAACATAATTTCTTCACCACTGAAGACAGAAAGACATGAACATCTTGGATGACAAGGGGTAAGTAAATTATTTGTAAATTGTTGTTCTGGAAGTGGACTTCTCCTTTAAGCAGGAACACATAGGTGTCCCATCTTTGCTCTATGATAACCGAAGGCTTCTTTGCTGACCCTGAGGACTGAGACAAGCTTGTACATGTTGCTGTGATAGAGAGACAAAATTGGACAGGCAATTAGTCATGATTAGTCCTTAGCAACCAGCAATTAATTATCGGGTGACACATTCGTAGGCCTGCTTCAAGAGGTAAGAAAACTTAAGACCAGAGCAAGCAAAATTTGACACTGCATTGAGAGCACAGATACCCACGTACTGCAGCAACGTAGATACTTTAAACACAGCCAGAGGAGCGCTCTGTATATGGAGACTAATCTACATGATGAATTATCATGTCGAGACGACATTCTTTATTACAGCCGCTGAGGAACAAAAGCCCACCGCTGAGGTGAAAGGAATCTGAAAGTAAGATATTACAGTAGACGCATTACATAAAATATATCGCAAATATCACTGAATAATGTAAGATGATATATGTGGCTAGTTTATAAAATTAGAAGTGTTGCCAACTGTGGGATTAATTTTGGAGAGTTTGCTGTGGATCTTTCCAGTGTTGTGAGTACAAAGCAATGGCGAGGCCTCGAGGGACAAAGCTTTTCGCTTAGCCGATGGATCAGCAAATTTGTTACCCGTTTGTTTCGAAGTCCTGTCAAAAGTTGCTTCCCTGAAATCGTTTGTGCGGTTTTTGCCTCTGATGAGGTGTTTGTTTCCGAAGATAGAGGTTATGTCAACATAAGCAGAGCTGTTTTTAGGAGAGACAGACGAATGGGCCCATGGGAACCCATCAGAACATGGTGACAAAAAATAGCTATTCTCTGGGGCCACACTTAGACTGAAGTGACAGGACATGATCTTCTGGTTTTCAAAACATGAGATCAGCTGCTTTCTTGAGCCAAATCTTTATCTCCACCATCTGCCAGTGAGATTCAGCTAATCCAAAATAAATGAGTGATTTACAAGATTCAGTTTTTAAGAAGAGACATCTTTGTTTTTTGAGTTTGGTTATTATTTCCTGAGCTTATATGAATAAGGATTAAGCTGTACAACAGTAATAAAATGTATTTCTTTATAGCAGTGGCTGCATGACAGATATACAGTAAAGAACTAAAAAAGTGATAGGATAAGACCCTTCTTCCTCGGCTGGAATTGTTTAAAGCCCTTTGAAGCTGCATTTAAACTACATTTTGGAAGTTAAAACTCATGGGCACTCATGGGCACTCATCTCTCCATTACATGGAGAGAAATCCTAAAATGTTTTCCTCAGAAAACATAATTTCTTTACGACTGAGGAAAGAGAGACATGAACATGTTGCATGACAAGGGGGTGAGTAAATTATCTGTGAATATTTGTTCTGTAAGTGAACGTCTTTCAACAATAAAATTGTCATAATTTACTCATCCTCAAGTTGTTCAAAACTGTAATGGTGTGTGCACACCAAAAGCTAATTTAATTATTTGCGTGAGTAGGTTACATAGAAAGTCAGTGCAAAGACGCAAGTACATCACACTGAGCGACGCAAAATTAGGTGACGATATTGCCGCAAATGCACAATATCGCATCTTCCGTGCAAGTTGAAAAAATGTATTGACAGGTCCAGTTGGACACATCTGGTCGTATTAGAAAATGGAGGAAAGCATGATTTTATTTGCGCGAGCGACACGAAAAACATCCCGTGAGGAATCTAGAGCTATTAAGGCATGAAAATATTCACTTCGCCTTTGGTGTGCACACAGCATAAGAGATTCTTTCTTTTGTTGAGCAGAAAAGAAAATTTTTTTTTAATGTTAGTAACAGTTGCTGGTAGCCATTGACTTCCATAGTATTGAAAAACATACTATGGAAGTCAGTGACTAAAAGGACATGCATTTGTGGGCCATAAGCACATCTTTTTCTCTCCATTTTGGCCTTTCATTCACACTGAGACCGCATTTTTGGCAAGGAAAATGGAGCATTTTGAAAACGGTCTCCAAAGTGGATACATTTCAACACACTGTTTTTGCGCTGTAGTGTGAATAATGAAAACTAAGTAATGTTAAGTCATGTGACACATATTGTACCAATAGATATTTAAGTTTATACCGGTATTGTTCCTGTAATGTGCTGTTCACTTTCACACTTTTGCTAAAGATATGTTACTTTGTACACTTTTCATATTACAGTCCTGCAAAGATGACAAAACATTTACTCCCAATCACTGTTTTTGGCAAAACATGAAGGCAGTTGCATTCTAGATCAGACTGTAATGGTGAATGTGTACAACACGGATGTGTCAGTGAATGATGAGATATTTTTCTAAATAAATTGATCATGCCAGAAGAATTATTATGAGGCTGTACGCTTTAAAGCGAATTTAAAGATTTCTGATGTTTAAGAGTGGATGAGGAACATTTGGAAAACGCTAGTGTGGATGGAGAGCATTTTAAAATGAAAACACTTTTTTCAAATGTATCTGGAATAATGTAGACGCAGCCTAAGAATCAGTTTGAATTCAAAAGAATCCATTAGAATTTGTGTTCTGGTAAAACTATTGTTTTACTTTAAACAACTTGAAATTTACTGCACGTCATATAAACCACTTGATGATGAATCACTTTGGTGATTTTGCTTCCTTTTTGAAGCTTAAAATCTCCAGTTCTCATTCATTGTAACTGCATGTTAAAAGAGAAACCAGTACATTATGCTTTTTTTCCTTTTTATGTTTCTTGGAAAGAAGTAAGAGAAGTAAGGAAATTTAGGACAACATAAGTGTGAGTACACTAAATGATAACAAAAGTATTTTTGGGTGAACTGTTCCTTTAAGGCATTTCCAACAAACAGATAAGAAGTGAAAGCAATGTGATTCAATATCACTATGACCTCCTGTCAGGAAATGTAAAATCAGGACATGTTAAATTAACACACACTAAGCTGTCCTGAACAGCTGTATGCTGTCCATGTAAATTAAGACAAGATTTGTTCAAGTGTTACTCCATCAGCTTTAATTTTAGTGCTTGAATGCAGATGTATGTTACACAACCACACCATAGACTTGAGGCAGAAAATAATAAGGAAATGTTCTCATTAGTGAAGGGGTAGAGAAGGCCAGAAGGTGGCTCACTTATAATACCTACAATTGACACAAAGTTAGAGACAGTATCGTTATTCACTTGAACTGTGCAAAGCTTTCGGGTCTGACTGCCTCTTGATCTTGGACTGTTTCTGAGACGGTGTCTGACCCTTCATTTTCACAGCTTTGGCATTCCCAAAAGTATTTTGTCTTTCTTAATGTAATGCGGCGTAAAGGCATGAAATACCCTTGACGAAGAGACTCTGTTTGTTAGGTGTAGATCGGGCCATTGGAGCCACAGTGGAGATCAAAATTAGAGAACAATCTAATCTTAATCACTCAAAATATAAAGGAATATTACGTTTGATGAAACATCCAAGGCATTTCAACAAACAACTTTATTTTGTGGAAAACACAGTGATCAAAACTAGAGAAGTCTATAGCCACCGTAGCACGAACGAAGATTACAACTAAAATTTTGGAGGGTTACAGCTGTCATAAATTAGTGTGAAGTATAGAGACCCTTGCTTTGAATGAATGACTTCAGCACATCTGCGGCTACAGGACATCACTACTTCCTCACTGCACTGGTGTGATCTCGGTCCACTCTTCTTTCAGTCTCTTGGTGACAGCATGGGCGTAAATTTCATTTAACAGTAGGGGGGGACAATAAATATAAAATTTCTCATGAGCAATTTTTGAAGGGGACACAAATAATACAGTCAAATTGTACTTATTAAGACATGTCCCCACAGTGAAAAACTTTGCTTCTATCATTATTATTGTAGCATGGAGGCTGCGCCATTATGGTTATTTTCAAAGTTTTTTTCAGGTTCAATGACAAAGCAGATTTTTCTTCAAAACTATTTATTGCATTGTTTGTTATGTTGTTTACAGTCAAGCCATCAGAACAGAAT
>JAHKKF010527666.1:7682-23611 GCA_019740295.1 Labeo calbasu | reverse complement strand
CCTTGTCAAAATGAGCTCTGCAAAAATCATCCCATTCTGAGGGATTGTTCCTTTAAATGCAAATGAGCTCTGCTTGCCCCGCCCCTCTCTTCTCTCTGCTTCTCTGAGAGATTGTTTACTTTAGCTGTGAAACTTGCTAACTAGCACGTTATTAGGAAAGGTGACTGCAGAGATTCATAAAAAAAACCTTAAACTCACTTCTGCTATAGGTGAAGCTGGATCATGAATGATTTGCGCGAACATAGACGCGTTTATGTAGATCGGGAGGCGCATTCCCTTCACAAACAAACGTAATCCACTGAATCTTCAGCAGCTCAGATGTCGTGAGTAAATGACGACCACTATGTTCATTATTACATCCAGCAACACAACACCTCATTCGCTCAATCTGCTCCGGCATCGAAACAATGGAGGTCGGACTGTTACAGCTGATCTGAGGTAGGAAGCTCATGTCAATCAACTATCGAGGGAGCGGTTCGATTTGAAAAAGGGGATATTATTTTTACATTTTTGTCATAATAGGGTAGATGTGTACATGCACTGCCAACACACATTAATGTTCAAACAACATGTAAAAGTTTGCATCCGATGACCCCTTTAATAAACTTAACTTAAAAACTGTATTTTTCACTTACTGTGAATGCACATTCTCTATCAAAGCCACCACAGGAAATGTTACAATTTGTTTATTTACAGTTATTAATGAATTTATAGTTCATTAATATGTGGATACCTCTGTAAAAACGTAAAAAAGTGCTCTGTGTGTGTGCTTGAGAAAAGTGCTGAGCTGTGTTGTGTAAGCTGATCTGCATTGGTGTTACAAAGGAACTCACTGACCCAGAATACAGCAATGCATACATTCAGTTTACACCTTATCAGCCTGCTGCACATAACTTCACATAACTAACCAGAGGAATCAGAGTAAATCTCAGTCTTCAAATGCTAAAAATATTCTAAAAAAGCAATTGGTATAAAACTAGGTTTTCATTTCACACCTATAATACTAGAAACCAAGAAAAAGAGAGGAGTGCAAAGGCACACGCGCAGAAATAAGAGCTTACACAGCTGGGTCTGTGCCAGAAGAAATGGAGATAGAGAGGGAGGGAGAGATGGGGTGTGGGGTGGAGTTGAACGCTTTGATCTAATCTACTGTATCTCATCAACGCACTCTCCACTTCAAGCTTTAACACTCCTCCTAGTGTTATTGTTTTCAGATGGATCAACATACACACAGAGGATTATGGTAATGTTTGTGTATTTATGTGCTGTAATAGAGAAACCGGAATCTTACATTAGCAGAAATTGATTCCAAAGGGGAAGCTCCCATTAGAGAGATTGGCTAAGATAGCGAAAGAACTATGAGCAAGGGCTTTTCGGGGAAAAAGCGAACAATTAAAAACATAGTGATTTAATGTACTGGGGTCTGGACTAACACAGTTTAAGTTAAGCTGAAGTGTGTTATGCTTTATCCTGTTAGAGCCATAGCCTCATGAACAGTGATCGAAAATCACTTCAGGAAACCCAAGTTAGAGCTCCCAGCTTTAAGTCCTTTCATGATGCTGCTCTCCCTCTTAATTTCTCTATTGCTTATTATGTTTCCTCAATAAATAGGATCCTATGAAATCCGTTTTATTTTTTCCCAAATTCCATTTTATTTTTTTCCAAAATCATTTTTTTTGTTTTAATTTTCTACTCTGTTTTAATAAAATTAAAGTTTATTAATCAAAAAGCATGTCTAATTAATTGAAACCATGAAACTTACATAATACAACAGCGAATTATTAAAAATGATTAAATACTACACTTTTAAGGCCCTATGAAATTCATTTTATTTTTTTCTAAAATGTAATTTTTTCACCACATTTAGTTGTTTTCCATTACATTACATTCTGAATTACATTCATTTTTTGATGTTTTTTTTTTTTTTTTTTTTTTAATTTTTAATGGTTTCATTAAATTTGAATTAGTTTCATTAAATCTCTATATACAAAATTTTCATTAAAAAATATATTATTATTTATTTTTTTTTAGAAACACTGTGTTGTGTATTCCGCATTGCGGAAATCATAGGGCCCTAAATAAAAGAACAATTACCAGAAAATGCTAAAAAAAAGAAAGAAAGAAAGAAAGAAAGAAAGAAAGAAAGAAAGAAAGAAAGAAAGAAAGAAAGAAAGGAAAAGAAATAAATATCCATTATGGATGCCATTTGGGACTTTGATTTGAGCTCACTTACCACGAGTATTCAAAGCATACGAATAAGCATGCATGGACGAGTTCAACGTGCAGTACCACCTAGTTGACTTGTTCTGTCTCAGCATTCACCTTGAGTCTGCGCTGTTGTACGCGAACTATCCGCTAGGGATGTACAATATTGGAATTTTGCCGATATCTGATATGCCGATTTTTTTCAACTAATTTTGGCCGAAAGCCGAAAGCCGATACCGATATATTTTCTTTTGTTTGGAAACAGCACCAAGTCTCTCCTGTGCAGAAATTATAAGCAAATTATTTTTAATTTTGGTTAGTTTTTAACAAGAACTTGTTTGTTAGAACTACATAAACAATACTGAAGTTCTTTTATAATGACAGTACTTTCAAGCTTTGAAAGTAACTATAAATAAACTATATATCAATCACTGCTTTTTTTCTCAGAAAGATGCAGTGATAATCTTAACATTTTATTTGAAGATTTAACATTTGTAGATGGTTTAAAACAAAAAGTTGTACAAATTCTGAAAAGAACTCATAATTTGTTTACAAAAAATACATTACATATTAATGAATAAACCAGTATATATAAAATTATTTATTTTACAAGTGTTGTGTTTGTGATTTGTTTTTCGTGTAAGCTATATCTTCTGATCTTTAAATCAAAACACTCATGATTTTATCACATCAATTACAGCTTTATTTAATTAGAAACACAGTCTAAATGTTATTTGTGTATGTTACTTTCATTTTATTAGAAGTAGGCCAACAGCGCCCCCTACGGAATTAAAACGCATTACCCAATTTGAGAATAAAAACTTTGAGAACAAAAAGTATATAAATTGTATTTTGTTTATGAAAATAACCGATCGTTTCGCTAGGTAAGACCCTTCTTCCTCGGCTGTGATCGTTTACAAATGCATTTGGGATCGTTTGAAGTCGCATTTAAACTGCATTTTGGAAGTTCAAAATCGGGGCACCATAGCAGTCCATTATATGAAGAAAAATGCTGAAATGTTTTCCTCAAAAAATATTATTTCTTTACAACTGAAGAAAGAAAGACATGAACATCTTGGATGACAAGGGGTGAGTACATTATATGTGAATCTTTGTTTTGGAAGTGGACTTTTCCTTTAAAGAATGAGCCACACTCACAATGCTAACGTGATCTAATCACTAACACACCCTGAGCACATGTGAGTTATTCCTCTAATCGGCAATAATTTTTCATATCGGGTCATGCCGATATTTACATTTAAAGTCATTATCAGGCGACTCCAATATCAGTCTGATAAAATTGTGCATCCTTACCATCAAAAATTGGTCTGGGCATGGACAATGTGCATGAATGTCCGCAGACACTTCTGGTAACGAAAATTGTGTCACACGGAATCACGCGGAGAGTGTGTAGATCGTCATGGGATGCGGATAAACTAAGTATACTTTGGGTTTTAACCAATTGCATGAATTTGTAATCTGCTTCCTTGCAGGAGTGTTCAGGAAACCTGTTTGAAAACAGTATTATAATATAATATAAAACAGCATAATATTGCAACTCAATTTGGTGATACTAATTGCACATTTCATCTTTAAATGAAAATGAAAACTGAAAGATAAATCTGTACTGCCATAGCATCTGTAGCTCTTAGCAGCAGACAATGAGAAATAATACAAAACAAATACATTAAGGAAGTAATAAACTAATAAGTAAAATATATAAATGATAATAATAATTGATTTAAAAATGACTACTTTGTTAATTATGACAGTAAAGAAAGATAAGACAAAGGATCAATGCCATTTAAGAACACACATACTTGTACATAAATCCAAATCTTAAGGAAAAAAATTAGGCTTTGTGAAGACCTAAATTATGTCTACATTAACCCCAAAGTGTGTCAATTATTGGGGTTAGGGTTATTATAGGGTAATTTTAATTTAAGAACAATATAGGTCAACAGGAACTCCCATTTTTGGCTGCTAAATACATATATGTGCGCTTTTGTTCTTGAGGGGGAGTGTGTGGGGCCGCCGGTTTGGGGTCAACGCATGAAGGGGGTGACTGAGGGGATCTTTGCCTACGTGATACTCTGTGCATAGCCCCGTGCACGTGAACACACACACACACACACACAAACGCACACAGTATGGCTATACCATTATATTCCCACGAGAAACTAAACACAAGCACACACGTTTACAGCAACGCACATAACTGCCGAAACTATTCTGCACATCACACACACACACTTATACACAGCATCAGAGCTCTACACACCAAAGAGCAACATGAAATATTCAGTGAATTTTTCAACATGTGCTCTATTCCCCCAGCACGTGTAGAAGTGCAAAAAAGAGAGAGAGACAGGAAGGAGGAAACGGGAGGGGGAGATGGAGTCAATGAGTGCAATGGGAGAGCAAGAGCGAGAGAGAGAGAGAAAAACCCAGCTGACTCCGTTCCAAGCAACTCCCCCTAGCAACAGCCTTCGCTCAGTCTGTGCCCTATTGGCCGGCTGACAGCCCGCATCACAATCCCATGCAGGACAATCAGCCAATGAAATGTCGTAATGGGCCTGAGCTGGAGGGAGAGCTAAGCTTTTTGGATTCCAGGTTCACCATGGCAACAGAAGCCTGGCCCTGACTTAAAGGTACCCTGCAACAACACACAAACAAACCAAAACATACGGCTAGCAGCGGACACAGGGACTGTTGCTCCTTTAAGTCTGCCTGATCCACAGCAGACCTACACACAAATCACAGCAAACACAAACAGATACTGCGACAGCCCCAAAAAGTATGCGGATACTTAAGCTGCACTTAACTTCATTGCATCAGATAACAAAATAGCAAACCAAGCGATATTTGCACATATGATGGTTCAGAACTTCTTCTTTACAGAAATCCTTTCCACTGACTGTGAAATAACTGGTCCCAACATGAATTTTAACGGATGTCTATAGTCGGTCATAATGAAGTTCACAAAGGTGTAGTTCACATTAACAACGTGCATGGTCCAGAAACATCTGACATCAATAAAGTACCACGATACTTTCTGTCTTAATTCTAAACAAAAATATAATTATGTTTAAAAAAAATAAAAATGTCTTTTTGTAAATTGTTTAACTTGAAAAGTGTGCCATTAGCAAGAAAAATGACAGTTTGTGATTTCTTTTCCACCTGATTTGATATTTTGTATCTAATTTAGTCATACTTATATATTTGAAGTGGTGTAGGTGTCCATATACGCAAGTATTCCTGCACAGAAGAAGAAATACCTACCCAACAACAAAATAAAAATAGACTTAATTTGGCTCCCAAAGGCTTTTTTCCTTTTAAAAAGGGATAAATTATTTTCACAGGGTTCTCACACCTTTTGACTAATGAATATGGAATATTCATGACTTTACTAGCTGATTCTTAATTACTTGTGTGTGTATATATATATATATATATATATATATATACATATATTGGGGCTGTCAGTCGATTCAGATTTTTATTCTAATCAATTACATGATGTTTCGATTAATTAATCGCAAAATAAATTTGACTGTAAAAATAAAGAAATATTTTTTTTTAGGCAACATAAAATTTATTACACAAACATTTAGGTTGCAAAGGCCTAATGTAAACTATGGAACATAGAAGATCATTTGAGAAACATCTCAGTATTTTTTGTTCAGCTTTGTTACCAACAGTCTTCAAAATACCTTCTTTTATGTTCTATAAAAGAAAGGTTTGAAACAAAAATGATTATAGAATTAAATTTTTTTGGGTGAACTATCCCTTTATTGTTTTTATTTTTATTATAATTTTTTAAAAATAAAATGATACACTAAATAAAAAACTAAATCTGCCAGCACGTGGCGATAAATATCTTCATGAGTCATTCATTCTTGCATTTGATTCGTTCAAGCGGCTGATTCATTCAGGAACGAAGTAAATGGCTCTCTTTTTGAATGGGCCTTTGAATCATTGATTCACACAATTCATTCAAAACACTGAATCATTCAGAAACTAAACACCGCTGTGTTGCTCGGAAAGTTAACGTGTTAAACTGACAGCCTTAATATACATCTAATATAAATCTAAATATTGATAAAATCGCCTTTAAAGCTGTCCAAATTAAGTTCTTAGTAATGCATATTACTATTTAAAAATTAAGTTTTGATATATTTACAGTAGAAAATTTACAGAATAGCTTCATGGAACATGATCTTTACTTAATGTCAATTTTTTTTGGCATAAAAGAAAAATCAATAATTTGGACCCACACAATGTATTGTTGGCTATTGCTACGAATCTCAAAAGAGTAACTACAGCAAGTTGCATTAAATTCAGAAAATGTTTTCATATACTATACAGTGGCATATATCAGAATAAGAGTGATTGCGGAATGTTTTTAGTCTCATAACTGTTTACAGTCACATTACAGCTCATAATGTCATCAACATGCTCAAATGTTGCATCATAAAGAGTTGAATCATGGCATTCCAAACAACAACAGCAACAACATCAAACTTTAAAACTAACTCCACCAATCCAGACTGTTCGATGATCTCATCACATCCAATCATGTCCTGCATTAGCACTGTAGAACACACACAGACAAAACAAGACCAAGCAGGGAGGATCTTCACCAGAAAACAAAGCCACTGTGACAATCTCTTTTAAAGGTTTTAAGGAGCATAAGCCTGTTATAGACTCTTATCAGGAGAAACACGCAGAGGAACAGAAAAAAAATAACAGACAGAGAGACAAGAGAACACGCAGTCACACGTAAACATGGTGCGATTGCGTGTGTGCTCTTTGTTCTCATCCTGAAGAGTCTGTCTCAATATTTCTCCAGTTCTCTACAGTGAGAACAAAGCTACTGTAGAACAGACATTCACAACGCAGTGTGAGTGCTTACGCTCGCTGAAGTGATCCATCTGTCACTATCCAACACGCTGTTCACACAATGTGGAGAGGCGCGCACTCGAGAGAGTGTGTCTGTGTGTTTTAATGGGGTACGGCCTTCAAAATTAACAACAGGTAATTAAAGTTATGCCGTAACTGTCCTGTGAGCTTTGGGCTTCTGGCGGACTCCCATAACAACGGTTTAATTAAACCCAACATTAATTATGTTCACAATTTACAGTTACATCATGCACAGCCACTTACAGACTTTGTGGGCATTTTAGTCAAATTAGTCAAAATGACATATTAAACCAGATGTACATAGATTTTAAATGCCTTTTAATACAAACACTCACCTGACATACAGTTGAAGTCAAAAGTTTACATACACCTTGCAGAATGTTAATTATTTTAACAAAATAAGAAGGATCATACAAAATACTTTTTTTTTTTTATTTAGTACTGACCTGAAAAAGACATTTCACATAAATGATGCGCACATATAGCCCACAAGAGAAAATAATAGTTGAATTTATAAAAATGACCCTGTTCAAAAGTTCACATACGCTTGATGTTTGTTACCTAAATAATCTACAGCTGTTGTTTTTTTTTTTTTTTTAGTAATAGTTGCTCATGAGTCCCTTTCAGTTTGTCCTGAACAGGTAAACTGCCTGCTGCTCTTCAGAAAAATCCTTCAGGTCCCACAAATTCTTTGGTTTTTCAACATTTTTGTGTATTTGAACCCTTTCCAACAATGACTGTATGATTTTGAGATGCATTTTTTCCCACTGAGGACAACTGTGGGACTCATATGCAACTATTAGGGAAGGTTCAAATGCTCACTGATGCTTCAGAAGGAAACATGATGCATTAAGAGCCAGGGGGTGAAAACTTCTTGAATTTGAAGATGAGGGCAAATTTTACTTATTTTGTCTTCAGGGAAACAGTATCTTTTGTAGCTTCCGAAGGGCAGTACTAAATGAAAAAATATGATATTTAGGCAAAATAAGAAAAATGTACACATCTTCATTTTGTTCAAAAGTTTTCACCCTCAGACTTTTAATGCATCGTATTTCCTTCTGAAGCATCAGTGAGCTGTGGATCATTCAGGTAACAACACAGTATTAAGACTCAAGTATATGCAAACTGGGTAAACAGGGTCATTTTAGTGGACTATATGTAAACATCTTTTGTGTGAAATATCTTATTCAGGTCAGTACTGAATAAAAAATAACATTTTGTATGATCCCTCTTATTTTGGTAAAATAATTAACACTTTGCAGATTCTGCAAGGAGTATGTAAACTTTTGACTTCAACAGTGTCATTATGAATGAAGTTCACTTTCAGAATGAAAATTTCCTGATAATTTACTCACCCCCATGTCATTCAAGATGTTCATGTCTTTCTTTCTTTAGTCGCCGAGAAATTAAGTTTTTTGTTTTTTTTTTGTTTTTTTTTGAGGAAAACATTCCAGGATTTTTCTCCATATAATGGACTTCAATGGTGACCAATGGGTTGAACGTTCAAATTACAGTTTCAATGCAGCTTTAAAGGGGTCTACATGATCCCAGCCGAGGTATGAGGGTCTTATCTAGCGAAACGATCTGTCATTTTCTTAAAAAAATAAAAATTTATATACTTTCTAACCACAAATGCTCGTTTTACACTAGCTCTGCGACGCGTGTCTTCATGCATTGTGTGAAGGTCACGTGTGGTTAGTTCTTCGTCTTTGTACTCCGGTTCAATAAGTTAGCGTAGGCCGAAAAACTCCATTTCATTTTCTCCACCAACTTCAAAATCATCTGACATCGTTGTTTTACCTTTTTTGTAAAGGACATTTCTTTGACTTACTTTTTTATGTTTGCTTTGTAAACACAGGGTCGGTACTTCCGCCTTCTGCGTGATTACTTAATGCGTGCTAGTGCAAGACCAGCATTTGTGTTAAAAAAGTGTATAAACTAGTATTTTTCTTGACCGATCATTTTGCTAGAAAAGACCATTATTCCTCGACCCACTGGCCACCATCAAAGTCCATTATATGGAGAAAAGTCCTGGAATGTTGTCCTGAAAAATTAAAGAAAGAAAGACATGAACATCTTGGATGACATGCAGGTGAGTAAATTATCAGGATATTTTCATTCTGGAAGTGAACTTGTCCTTTAAAATGTAAGCGAGTGCAAGCACGACAGAAAGAGAGGCAGATGTGTGAGGAGTAGATCTCACTATTTATGACATGATACTAGAGACTATTTTTACACCCTGCTCTATTTCTACTGAACTAAAATTATTCAATCCGTTTTAGAACAGAATAAACGGAACAGAAGAGAACTGTGAGTGGTAACATGAATCACAAATGACTGAATGACTTGAAACAAACCTCCAATGGCAGATTTTCATTTGAATCAAGTCAAATAGCTGGTGATATTTTTGTACTGTTTTTCACTCTAATTATGTTCCAGGACATCATACATAGACAGACAGACATACATGCTGATCCGGAACAGAACATCAGCATGAGTCTAAGCTCACACCAGCAACAAATGACTCCTCCAGAATGAGTCAAGTCGCTAGCAACTATGATAATGTCAAAGTCGAGACTCAAGTATTCTAATATTGGCCGTGTCGAGTCACAGGTCTTCCAAATCAGGACTCGTGTCTGACTTGAGTCCAAGTCACGAGCCCTGAGTTCTCGTCTCGGCCTCCCACCATCGCCCAAATAGCTGTCCCACATACACACATGGCATTAGAAGGCTTATTATCACAGTGACGTAGACCTGACACAAGCACCCTGCTGTTCAGTTATTCAGCTCACAGTCTGAAGAGAGGTTAATGAGTTCTTCGAGAGAGAGATCGAGACTAGATTTGTGCCTTGAGTGCAAGCAAAACAAACCCAGAATTGCATTTCCTGACAGACTGCATACAATTCACACAACCCACACAAAGAATTAAAAAAGATTTGCTCCAGTTCGTCAATAAGATGCACTATGTAAAACTAGGTGCACACAAGGAGCGCTGTGTACTGGCTGTACAGTATGTTTGCCTGATACTGTGTGACGAACAATGGGTCTTTTTCTCTCACAAAAAATGACATTCATCCTTCAACATTTTTTTTTTTAAACAACATAAGTGCTTAATAATAAGGACATTTTTCTGCTTGCCTGTTCAGTACTGTATTTCTGCTTGGCCCTTGTGACATTTTCACTGGGTCCCATTGCAAAAAAATAATAAAATAAAAATAAAAAGATCCATTTAAATGTATCATTTAAATTTTATATTTATGTATAGATCTTAATTTTGAATTTTAAATGTATCATTTTTACATTTATTATTTTATACTTTTAAATAATTTTAAATATTATTTACTATGTATTTTATCAAATATAGTTATTATAAATATGCAGAAGTCTTTTTAAATTATAGTATATGCTTCCATTTAAAAGGCTGGAGTCCATAAAATATAAAATATAATATAAAATTATAAAAATATAATATAAAATTTTTTATAATGAACTAAGAATTATTCATTTAAGTCACATTAACTTTATCAAAAGTGACAGTACAGATTTACACTACCATTTAAAGGTTTTTGAACAGTAAGATTTTTAATGTTTTATAAAGAGTTCTGCATTTATTTGATCCAAAGTACAGCAAAAGCAGTAATATTGTGAAGTATTTTTACTATTTAAAATAACTGCTTTCTATTTGAATATATATTTTAAAACGTAATTTATTATTGTGATCAAAAGCTAAATTACTTCAATCTTCAGTGTCACATGATCCTTCAGAAATCATTCTAATATGGTGATTTGCTATTCAAGAAACATTCTTTATTATTATCATCAATATTTAAATTTTTTCAGGAATCGCTGAATAGAAAGAACCAAAGATCAGCATTTATCTTAAATAAAAAGCTTTTGTAACATTATACACTGTACCATTCAAAAGCTTGGAGTCAGTATAATTTCTTTTTGGGAAACATATTATAAAAATTAACACTTTTATTTAGAAAGGATGCTTTAAATTGATCAAAAGTGATGATAAAGACATTTATAATGTTACAAAAGATTTCTATTTCAGATAAATGCTGTTCTTCTGAACTTTCTATTCATCAAAGAAACCTGAAAAAATTCTAGCTGTTTTCAACATAATAATAATAATTTTTTGAGCAGCAAATCAGAATATATTCGAATGATTTCTGAGGGATCATGTGACTGGAGTAATGATGCTAAAAATTCAGCTTTGAAATCACAGGGATAAATTACGTTTTAAAATATATTCAAATAGATAAGTTATTTTAAATAGTAAAAATATTTCAAAATTTGACTGTCTTTAAAAATTCAGCTTTCCAACACATGAATAAATTATATTTAATATAATAAAATACATTATAGCAGAAAACAGATAGAAATAGAAAACAGTTCATTTATACTGCAATAATATATAATATTTCACAATATTACTGCTTTTACTGTATTTTTGTTCACATAAATGCAGTCCTGGTAAGCATAAGAGACGTGTTTAAAAAAAAAAAAAAAAAAAAAAAAGTACATCAAACACCACTCACATTTTAGAAAAAAAACCAAAAAACACAAGAATCTAGTAAATATAGAAATTGTTTACAGCTATTCAGCTGCTGCTTTTGCAACACAAATGTGCTGTTATTTGTCATGCCAGAATATAAACTGAGATGTTGGGGGTGGAAGAGAAGACAGACAACTAAAGAAAGAGACAGAGGGAAAGAAGTGGACAGGCCATGATTGATTTCACTGGGTGCAGCAGCATCTGGGTAATGTCTGTTTGTGCCGGGGTTAAGCAGGGGACGTGTATATGCGCAGCGTTCACTGTGCGGCTTCACTTCTCGTGCACAGTCAAATTCTGGCAATGTTCCTGATAAACTGCATGGCAGCATCGGAGTAAATTACAGTGGCGTGTTTTAACGTGATCACAAAGCAGTCAGTCTCTCCTCCGTCTTCTAAGTGCTCTGTCTCTCTCTCTGTCTTTCTCCCCGTTAGGGCCTCTTGAACACAAAGGCCTGGTACACAAAGAACTGAGAGCAGTGACTGCGTGAGGGGTGGGGGTGGGCTTTGATTAGCTCCTTTCATTCAAAAGAGGTGGAGGGCGAGAAGAAGGTTTTGATTCTTACATCCCCGTTTATCACCTTCCCTCGCCGAACGTGAGGAACGTGATGATGATGAGGTGAACTTGTTAACATGTGACAATCATCATCATTAACTCACCCGGACTTTCTGTCTTCACTGGGACACAAAAGAAGACGTTTAGCAGAACGTCCTGGGTGCTTCTATCCATTATGTAAAGGAGATGGACACTGCTGAACATCAAAAACATAACTAAATCTTTAACTAAGAGAAAACTTGCCATTGGTCAAGTTGTTAAAGACACTAACAGTGGTAGTTCACCCTCAGGTTAAAGACGCTCCTTCTCTCTCTGTCCCTTCATCCCTGCAGGGCCTCCTGCACCTGTGCTCCTCTTTCCTCTCATCCTTCTCATGGTTAGCTGGGCCTCAGGCATACATCACTTCCTCTGTACAGAAACATTCACACACAGACCCAGAAGCCCCTCAGGATACAGAACATATACACACAAGAAACATTTATGTGTTGCATGTCAGACTGAACACATACACACACAAAAAGTCAAACTTACATAAAGGATAAAGTCTCTCTCCCTGCCCGGTCATCTCTGCAGCTTATTCATGCTTCTCACTCACTCACTTTTTCTTATCATCAAGTCTCACACACTCGTCCTCTTCAATTTCACCAGGGAGTCAGTCTCATCACACACTCACACACGCCCCTTCAGCAGGTGGGCTGCATGCGTGACGTCAGCCTATTCATTCTTCTTAGAGTGACATCATGTTCTTTTCTCCACGCTGTGAGGAGGTGTGTACAGGATATCCACCCACACTACTTCCTACTGCTGACTCAGCTAATATCGCTGTTTTTTATTTCTTTCTTTCCCTTCCTTCCTCTCTATTCTTCCGTCAAGACCATACAATTAAGTCGGTCGTTGACGGACATGACAGAAAATATGCCAAACTGACATGTTTAAATCTAATAGATATAGATAGAAACTCACAATTCTGACTTTTTTTCTCAGAATTGTGAGTTTACATCTTGTAATTCTGACTTTTTTCTTAGAATTGTGAGTTATAAAGTCAGAATTGTGAGATATAAACTCACTATACTGACTTTTTTCTCAGAATTGTGAGACATAAACTCACTATACTGACTTTTTTGTAAATTTATATCTCACAATTTTTTCTCAGAATTGTGAGTTTAAATCTTGTAATTCTGACTTTTTCTCAGAATTGTGAGACATAAATTCACAATTCTGACTTTTTTCTAAGAATTGTGAGATGTAAAAATTGTAATTCTGACTTTTTTTCTGAGAATTGTGAGATTTCACGATTCTAGAGTAAAGTCACATTTAACATAAAAACATTCGATAAACCATAAATCTGTTGAGTTTTTATGACAGTTTTGTCTAACTGCTATTATTTATGTATTTTAAGTAATTTTAAAGGAGAAGTTCACTTCCAGAACAACAATTTAAATCTGTTGAGTTTTTATGACGGCCACCATTAAAAAGTTTATATTTCAAGAAACGAATTGGAGTAGAAATATAATTATGTAATTGTAATTTTATTATAAATATATACAAATATATTATAAAAGTGTAATTTAAGTGTTTGTATACAAATCAGTTCATTTTACCTTCAATATTATAATTATGTAGTACCAGCTGACTCTCATGTATATATTAGTTTTTTTCTTTTCTGTACTGTACCTGATTTATATATCCAAAAGAATCGTATTGAATCGGAAATCAAATCGAATTGCAAATTTTGTGTCAAAACACAGCCGTACTATCTATTTACAAAGATGACAGTACACTCACACATTAAAAAAAAAAAAACAAGTGGAGTGATATTAAACTGGAGTAAAATAATGAACGAAGAAGAAGGTGACAAGAACAAGTTCTTTACGGTGACTCCGTCTTGCTCTAGCTGATATCCAGCCTTGATAAGAGTTATGTGTCACTCATGACATTCAAGGAGAGAGGCATATGCGCGTGTGTGCAAAGGTGACACTGTGAAGACAGTGTAGAGATGACGGGTGATTGACAGTCTTGTCATGATGATTGATACAATGTCCTGATAGAAGCATGACACCATACGTTTACCAGAAACACTGCAATAACTCTCTCACACAATCTAATTCACTGCACCCTGCTCTGTGGCCCAGTTCACATACAACAGCTTCAATCCACAGATGACACAGTCGTCTCTCCGTTCCTGAAGGACACACTTTATCAGCGCCTTTCACATTTCACATATAAATCACCACATACTGGCTTATACAATCCTCTGTCAGATAACATACTGGCACAAGCATTACAAAGACATTCTCTTTAGCCACACACACAACACCTTCAGCTAAAGATACTTAAACACATTTACTTCATTCGCCTTTTTACATATATCTTTGTTTTGTTTTGTATGCATTACATTAACTCACACTGACTTAAGTTACGTTAACTTTGTATGAATTACATTAACTCCAAATAGATGACATCACTTATATAATGTATTTGCTTTCTGAGGTAAAAACCAGTCAGATCATGAAATTGAATATATTAAAGACAATTAAAGTCAATTTCAGAATCAGTTTCTTCCTAATTTAAAGGGTTAGTTCACCCAACGATTCGATTAAATAAATATATGCGATGCAGGTTTAGTATATGCACTTTGATTATTTTCATGCGCTTGAAATTGTTGAGTCAATATTAAACACGGATTGCGCTGTAAAGTGTAAAAACAATCGCCAGGCCGTTGGCGCACTCTGCAGGCATTTGTTATAAAGCGGCATGTTCATTAGCTCTATTGTTTATAATACATTATGTATTTTACCAGTTTTGTTCAATAAAACCATATGATTACTTGCTTTTGATACTTTATTTGAACTAATTATTATTGTCTAACTGCTATTATTTATGTATTTTAAGTAATTTTAAAAGAGAAGTCCACTTCCAGAACAACAATTTACAAATAATTTACTCACCCCCTTGTCATCCAAGATGCTCATGTCTTTCTGTCTTCAGTCGTAAAGAAATTATGGTTTTTGATTGGTACCCCGATTTCGAACTTCCAAAACGTAGTTTAAATGCAGCTTCAAAGGGCTCTAAATGATCCCAGCCGAGGAAGAAGGGTCTTATCTAGTGAAACAATCTGTAATTTTTTTCAAAAAATAAAAATTTGTATACTTATTA
Organism: Labeo calbasu; assembly: GCA_019740295.1. Lineage (NCBI taxonomy): Eukaryota > Metazoa > Chordata > Actinopteri > Cypriniformes > Cyprinidae > Labeo > Labeo calbasu. The sequence goes on along the minus strand of JAHKKF010527666.1, from coordinate 8,214 downwards.
AGCACAAAAGCTTGTGTAGCACAGACTCTGGGATGGACGTTCACGATGCTACAAATTAGTGATGGGTTGTTGTGAACGAATCTTTCATGTGATTCGGAAAGAACGAGTTGTCTCGGGGAGTGATTCGTTCAGTCGCGCATGTGCAACATCCTATTAGGTTCTGTACTGGAATTAGTTCACCTGTGTTCGAGTCTTTGGGTTTTTCGAGTCGCTCGTTCATCTTTTAGGGCTGTCACGTGATGAACGAATGACTCGAACCCAAAGACTCGAGAGATGAACTAATCAATTCTTTTTCCAGCTCACACTGCATTGGTTAAGCTTATGGGGCTGTCACGTGATGAACGAACGACTCAAACCTGAAAAATTGTCAGATAAGAGTTGAAGCGAGCTAATCATAGACTAAAGACCCAGGTAAATTAATTAATCCTTTCTATTTCTTATAGCATTATAGTTTTGTCTTGTTTGTAGTGTAATCAACGTTTGTGTAAGCAGTAGATGTGTTAGGGAAGTAACACGTAACATTTGAATTATA
>JAHKKF010527665.1:18884-37767 GCA_019740295.1 Labeo calbasu | reverse complement strand
GCAAACTGTTTCATTTAACTCCTCCCCAAACTTCCCGCTGCCCTGTATCTTGCTCTCTCATTGGTTGTAGGTCACTGCAGAAGTATTTTTCAGTCAGATGTCACTTCACACAGCAGAATGTATAATTATATTCATGCGGTCACCCCATTAATGTTAATCCAAGAACAACAAATTCTTCAACGCTACACAGCAAACAAACCGAGATGAGTATCAACACCATCAACAACACCATCAACAAACCAAGCATGTTCTTTATCATAAACCTCTGCTCTTTAGACTTTTAAAATGTACAAGTACATATTTAAATGATTGTTTCCTAAAATGTTCGGGGAACCAAGAATTGTTCTACAATAACAGTAATGGTATAACCCACTTTCAGAATCTTTATTTGTATGTTGCATTATATCTTGAAGTAACACTTCAGTCAAACTAAAGTTCATCATTTACTCGCCCTCACATTCTTCCAAAAAAAAACAAAAAACAAAAATCCATTAAACACAAAGGAATAGATTTTGAAGAATATTTTAATCCAAAACATTTAAGGCACCACTGACTTTAATAGCTTTTCTACATGATTCAATGGTGCCCCAAAGTCGCTTGTTCATAGACATCTTTCAAATTTTTTGGAATGGTCCTCTATAAAATGGTTGGAAATTCACTTTAGTGCAAGCATTTATTATATATTTTGTTTTTCAGGTACCCAAAATTCAGGGGACAATTGTTAAAATGCACACCTCAGCAAATGTCTCTGCATGGGAAAGTACACACAAAATTCAAGAGTGTTTTACAATACACATCTGGACGGGTTTTGTTACTTTGTGATAGAAATTAATACATCAGCTTCAGCTAGGAAGGACATACAACAATGGAGCTTACCTCCAAACCACAGGGTGTACGAATTGAAATCAACAAACTCTGTCCGAAGTGTCACAAACCCCCCAAAAAATATCAATCAAATCACAGATGTGTTACATGCAAAACTCTTCGAAACACAAAAAACTACATTACTGAGTTTCACAGAGTGATTGAAGTGTTAAAAAATGATGAAATTGTAACTCTAACAATCTCCAATTCAACACTAACAAAATCCATCAAAAACAATCTTGACCTGTCGATAGCTGATGGACATCGAAGAGCTACTGCTGTCAAGTGAGTCACTTCACTTTACATACACAAACACACTTTACATTGTCAAAATAAGTGTAGCTACTCCCAATAGTAAAGAAGAGTTTCTGAGCTTGCCCATCACTTTAGCAAAAAACACTTTAGCAGTGCTGGTTGCAAGTTGCGTAAAGCCCTCAAACCACAAGTGGGCCCCACTGCAGCTGTGCAATTCATAGAATCATAGTTTCATTTTATTTATCTTTTTTGTCTTCCAACAATTATGAAAACATGATGCTGCCTTCTGTTTCTGTCACGTAGACTGTGGTGGCTTTCCTTGCACGTGAACTGCAATGGTGTGAAATGGACAAGTATAGGCCGCTGCATAGGGCGTGCACTTACATGGACAAATACACTCAAAAATTTGTCAAAATGCCCTTCTTGATGAGTTTTTACTAAAATGCAGTCAGTTATGTCTTAATTGAATGTAAAAGTAATTTAATTGAGCACAAAAGCTTGCAGTTTGAGACATGTAAAACATATAATATTGGAGTATCCCAGGACAGCTTTCAACTTTACATTTTTACTCCCTTTCCTCCATCTTGTGCAAGTGAACAATACTGGCAGAACAAGCACAATGGGTTTAAATTTAACACCCTGGATCACCTACTTATATATTTGTGTAAAATCTTTATGCAGCAATCTGTAGGCACATATAAATGAATAGGTGTTTAAGGAAGGCACTAAAAATTGAAATGATCAAACATGATATAATCAAAGTGAACAAAGAGCAGTCTTTATAATCACTAGAGCTGTCAAATATTTCAGTTCAGCTTGAGCTCATTGACTGAGTTCTGCAATGGCACCAAAACCTCCATTAAAATCAATAATGCAGTCTATACTTTTTTAAATCATGTTTTAAACAGATTTAAAATTATGGTAAAAATTTTTATCAAATCCTTTTGTGTGTGTCAAACAACCTCTTCCCCTGCTTCTGTCAGTGATTCGCTGTTTACAAAGCAGTACTGTTTACACTTGCACTTCAATATACATACAGCCAATGTCTCAGAAGTAAGTGGAAGCAAACATGGAGGGAAATATAAGAGCTTCTCCAGCTTTCAGAGCCGATGTGTGGGTGCACTTTAGTTTTAAAAATAAGTCAGGGAGTAATAAATTAGATAAATGCCATTTGTGACCTTTGCCCTGCCACACTAAAATATTCTGGAAGCACAACCAACTTAACAAGACACCACACACCTCAGCCAAAACCTGTTGATTCAACAGCACTGGACAATACCTGCTTATGCAAACATCTGCTTATGCAAAGAAAATAACAGAGTCATGGTGTTCATATTCCAGATTTTTAAATAGTTGTATCTTGGCCAAATATCCTAACAAACCATACATCAATGGAAAACTTCAATGGTAAATCTCAATTTGTTTTTTTAATTAATTACACTTATTACTGGTTATGTGGTTCAAGGTCACATATTAAACTTATTAACTAATTTTACCCAGCGGAGAGATGAGGTTGCATCTACTGAAAATGTTTATTTTCCTTTTTGATGAATCGTTGGTGGGTTGTTGTTTTTTTTTGTCCTTATTTGTATGCCTCTTTTAACCTTCATAAACTGTGTAGAGTAAGATGCGATAAGTAGAAATATTTTACGTTTTGAATGAGTCAGTTTTATGTTCTGCATGAAAATGCAGGATGTGTACTATGATATTGTATAAAGTTCACAGACCTTATAAATTGTATTAGATGTCATCCCCATTACATTATGCAACTTTAAATATGCAAAATATAGTACAGTAGTTTATATTTTAAGGTTTTAGGTATTTAAGGTACTGTATTATTGTATTTACTTTACTTTTTTTTTTAAGTAGATGTTTCAGTAGACTATTCTGTTATATTGTATTTTCTTTTATAGTAAACTCTTTTTTTAGATTTATTAGAGTTATTACCAAAGCAGTCTATTTACGGGACATATTAGACACTGGAATGTCATACACCTTTACATAATATATTTGAAAATGCCTTCAATTTCCAATGCAGATGTAAGAATGGTTCAACGTACTGATTGCTTATAAAAAGCCACTTTGTGTTCAGAACTGAAAGTGAAAGAGAGCACAAAAACATGGAGGAAAGGTGAAGATAAACTACCGTCACATCAGATGGACAGATGGGCATAAATTCAAATATATCTTGTCCTGGGGCAGTTTCCACACAGATTCACCTTTGTATCTGGTCTAAACCTTAAGAGCAGTGTTTTGCATGGAGTTTCCTTAATGGCCGCACAGTTCCATACAGCTTAGCAGCCAAAGCTTTGACAGTCAAACTTCTGATAGCGTCAAATGCAAATATTTAATGAATTAGTCAAATGTTGGATGAATGACTGCTGTTTGTATTGGTGTTGCTTAATGGAAATGTATGATTATACATGTAAATATAAATGTGAGCAGCTGGACAAGTTTGACCTCCATAATTTCTCTCATGTCACGCATTTCAATAATACGATTTATAACGAGCAGTGACATTTGTTGTCTTTACCAAGGACAAATCAGAAGGTTTTTTTTTTTTGTATCAAAGTTGTATTTTTAGGCTTTTTAACTTAAGCTGCAACTCTCTCTCTCTCTCTCTCTCTCTCTCTCTCTCTCTCTCTCTCTCTCTCTCTTTATGGCAGCATAAAAAAATAGGTAAAAAGTGCAACAAGAAACACTATTCTGTGCAGAAAAGCTTCTGAATTTGTTGATTTCATGAAATCAGCTAATAAATTGTGAGAAACGGGAACGAGTGCAGTGTTGTGGAAAGTTACTTTTAAAAGTAATGCATTACAACATTGCGTTACTCCCTAAAAAAGTAACTAATTGTGTTACATACTTTTTAAGGAAAGTAATGTGCTGTTACTTGTGTGTTACCTTTGTGTTTATTTTTAAATTTGGGGCAGGGCTTGCTTGTTTGTTTTTAATATAAAAAGTTCTGTTTTTAGCACATGTAAAAGGCCTTTCACACCAAAAAGTGAAATGAATAGGTAAATAAAAAACAAAACAAAACAAAAAACAATGAAGCACAGATAGTTTATCTAGAGTCATTTCTGCTTATTAGTATGGTTAAATCAGATCATTAAAGGTCAGCAGCAAAGACATTGGTTAATAAAATGGCATTACATGAAGGATATTTGTGTTATTTAGCATATTTAATTAGTGCAGGTTTGCTTCATATTCTGAGTTTGCATTTCTCTGTTTTTATTCATTTAGAGGAATAGTGAATGTTTTATTCCGAGTAAGATCAATTAATGCATGTTCACATTTAGTCTACAACTACAGTAACATCATGTTTACACAGCGCACACAATGCCTCGGTACCTCCGAAAGTATCTGGCGTTACCTGTTTGAAAAAGTAACTTTTTTTGTAAGTTAAAAAGTAATGTGTTACTTTACCAGTTACTTGAAAAAAGTAATCTGATTTTGTAACTCGGGTTACTTGTAATGTGTTCAACACTGAACGAGTGGTGGGTTGAAAGACCATCTCTATAAGGACTATTTAACACAGCAGTGAAAAGTATATAGATAACATAAAGCGGCCTGAGATTTGCTGCACTGAAAACAGCACTAATGTCCCACATACATCTCCCGATCAGGGGATTTTGTCCACAAAATGAGGAGAACATTACTAATTACCAATTATTTTATTACTAATTATTATTTAATTACTAATTATTTTAATGTTTCACACTCGTGTTACAAGTCTGACTCTCCAACCATTAGGCCATGACTGCTTAATGGTTATAAAGTCCAAATTGTAACCCAAAGGTTGCAGGTTCGAGTCTCAGGTCTGGCAGGAGTGAATAACCAGCACTCCCTTCCACCCTCAATACCATGACTGAGGCAAGACCCTTGAGCAAGGCACCAAACCCCCAACTGCTCCCCAGGCATTGCAGCATGCTGGCCACTGCTCCGTGTGTGTTCACTGCTGTCTGTGTGTGTGTGTGTGTGTGTGTGTGTGCGTGCGTGCGTGCGTGCGTGCGTGCGTGTGTGTGTGTGTACCTGGAGTGCTTAAATGCAGAACACAAATTCTATGGGTCATCATACTTGGCCATACGTCACTTCACTGCCTTATTTTAACGTAAGTACTGCAAACCATGCTTTTTCTTATGTCAGTGTTTGTCATAGAATGCAGGGCATACAGTGCTAGACAGATTTGCTGGTGCTCAAAACAAGTACTTCACAGGAATTTAAAGCTGCAGTCCATATTTTTTTATGTATTTATTTATTTTTTTGGTTAAAAATGATCTGAAATCAATATTTTAGCAAGTACATAACCAGACTTATAATGTTTTCTAATTTGAATGGTACTAGTAAGTTTTCAAGGGAAATACAAGCATGTCACTGTTCATCTTTGCATCATGACATCACGTCTGTAAACATAAAGTCCCGGATAGACTATATTGCATGTGAGGATGCTGCAGCTGGCAGATAGCCTTTTCTTACAGCAGCTGGAATAATTAAATTTATAATTTTGATGGTGGATTGTAATCCAGAAAGGATTCTATGATAATGAAACATACATACTGTCGATAGTTTGTGCCATGTCTTTCCATTTTAGGTTGCAAATGACGACAGAGGAACAAAAACATATCCTTTGACATTCAGAAGTTCTTTATCCACTGGGTCTTATTGGAAGTTGGAACCATGCTGCTGAATAGATTGAGGAATACTAAGAAAGTTGATGTCAAACTTTAAAAAAGTGAAAGAGGGAGAAGGTAGTGAATGACGTGCTGGGTCGCTAAAGACCCAAGGTATGCATTTAAGTGCAATCTTACTCCTGGTTTGTGTACACAATCCATTTATCCCAATACTTGAAACATTTATCCAAATTAAATCTAACAGTAAATGTAAGTCTCTCCATACAATAGGTTTCATTTACAATTCCCAAACACTGGTTTAGGGTCTGTTTCGTAATACCTCTGTTTGGCAAATATCATTGTATATACCATTCAACTCTTGTTTTAACTTAATTATTTGAGTCCATATTTGTGGGTCTTTCTGTTTAGCGTGTTCAATCTCTAGATTTTTCATTTCCACTTGTAAGTTTAATAATCTTTTCTGTTTTTCTTTTTTGCGGGATGTAGTAACAGCAATAATTCTACCCTTAATTATCGCCTTAGCAGCATCCCACAGAGTGCTAGGAGACACTTCACCATTATTGTTACTTTGGAGATATAATTTGAATTCATTCTGGATATGCTTTTGAATCATTAGATCAATTATTAGATATTCAATATATTTGTGTTAAGTTTCCAAAGTGTATCTTTCTTTTGAAGTGTAGGGTGAGGTATACCCCAGCATTGTCAGATACATCCTTAATGCCTACGTAGCAATTTTTAATTCTATGTCTGTCTGAGATATTCATAAATATATAATTAATTCTTGAGTATACAGTATGGCAGGCTGAATAAAAAGTAAATTGCTTTTCCAATGGATGAAACTCTCTCCATATATCGATCATACCCAAATTTTTTAAGTAACCTTTAAACCATTTTAGCATTTGGATTCCGTGTTTTAGATGGACTAGTTGTATCAAGCCTGGGTTGAAGTTGGACATTTAAGTCCCCACCACATATGAGAATTCCATGCGATTCTGTAGCTATTAAATTGAATATTTTTTTGAAAAATGTTTTAGTGCTTCCTGGCAGAGCATATACATCGAACAACATTACTTCTTTATCATCTGTTTTGCCCCTTACCAAAATATATCTATCCTCTTTATCTTTAATTCCGGATATAAATTCACCGCATTAGGAATCTAAATAGCGACTTCTCTCCTGCGTCCAGATTTATGGAACGAGTCATAAGTATGTTGGAAATCTAGTTTCTTCAGTTTCTCATGTTCCGATGCAGGTAGGTGAGTCTCCTGCCAATAAATTACCTGTATTCTTTCTCGTTTCATTTTAGCAATAATTTTGCTTCTCTTACTCGGATTATGTAGCCCATTGACATTAAGCATAATTACTTTATATTCCTGACTATGCATTTATTTGTTTCAAACCACATAGCTTTTTGTACCTTTTTCCATGACAACCCACTAAACATCATAAACCATGTGAACATTCTTAACAGAATGAGAAAAATACATAACAAAAAATAACAAATCCGAGGTTTAACATAAAACCTTCAATTTGTGAATCCTTGCGTTCGTCAGGGGCCTCTCTTCAGTGCAAAAAAAAAACACTCAAATGTTTCTAAACTATTCCCATTCAATCAGTTTCAAGTTTCAACTTTAACAGGCTTAAGATTAACCAAATATGTCCTTTACATAAATTACTATGACATCTACTACATTCTCTCATCAGATTGTCGCTTAAGAAAAGAAGAAGAATTCAAATTGACCATGTTATCCTCAAACTTTAAGTCCAAGTTATATTTTCAGTCATTAAATTTTCCTGTTGTGTAGGATTATGACCTCCGTCACTTACCACATTATCATTTTAGGGACAAACGCAGTTCAGTTTTACTTATCAGTACCCGAAGATCCCATCGTGACACGTTGAAAACTCTGTAACTTTTCCCAAATCCACTGTTGCGCTGTGTCGATCTGCCCAACTCCCAACTCCGATTTTATTAAATTCTTCATGAACTCCTGCAGATTACTACCCTCAGATCCCTCTGGGATTCCATATATGCAGATGTTGTTCTGTCTCGAGCAGGCTTCCAGATCAGTTAACTTTTCTTGCATCTCCCTTTGTTTCTCCAAAACTGGCCATCTAAGTTATCATATGTTATCTAAGCTCTCATATGTTATTCTTTGACACACTGGTAAATTTACATTTGTACAAGAAGCTTTTACCTTTGTAGTCCAAAAATATATTAAAATGCACAATTGTATGTGATTTTCCTTGGCACTCATATTCTGTCTGGTAATGACAGACAGGACAGTGGAAGCATCCATCCTTATACTGTAGAGAAAGTGTCTGTCCAGAAAAAATTATTGATCCATGTACCTAAGAAAAAAATACACAAACATATTACACTCATTGAATTTTTACTGAAACTTAAATTCTTACTCACTATTAACAACACATACTACATACTTTCCATTTCTTAAGTGCTGCACGCACACATAAACAAACAAACAAACAAACGCACACGCAAGCGGTACAAGCTGCATGATTAATACCGCCAATTCATCAATAGTAATATTTACTTCACACTTGAACACAACAAACTTACGTTTATATTTTTTCATTAAAGCCAAACCAGACTTTAGCCTTTGTGCTATCATATCTCATGACTGACTGCTTACCTGAACCGCCATTCTCCCATTCTTTAGGGCGCTATGATTATGCCTGTCTGTCAAGGTGAGGAAGCCACGCCCTGTTTTGGAGCTCCCACCCCAGTTTGGAGTTCCCGCCCCCATTTGGAGATCTCTGGTCTGCAGATATATATTACTGGGTAAGGGGCTGAGGTCCATAGTAAGGGGCGGCGGCTTCATCTAGCGGCTTCGTCCACCTTGGCTCACGGCACTTCCTGGAGATTAAACAGCCCAGCATCCTGGCCCGCCAGCCGTCTCACAGGTACGGTTCTCGTCTGGACCATGGGTCTGGCAGCTTGTCACTTTGGTGGCGCTCGTTCCCCCCAGTGCACCGTTTCTGGACCCACGAGGACAATAGTGTGCATGCACGGGGAAGAGACCGGTCTTCTGAAGAGAGGCGCTCTTGGCATTTCAACAGTGGCAGTGATGAGGCTTAATTTCCATCAGGTTAGTCCCTCATTACACGCCAGCAGACCTGGCTGTTTCAGCACCCCTCCTCTCTGCATGCCCACTCCCGTTGGGAGCCTGGTGAAGGGCGGCGATTACCGGACGGGGTGATGATGATATGCAGGGGGGAGGCAGCTGACGCATCACACTTACCTTCAACATAGGTGATTTAGACCTCTATCGAGTTGCTGTGTCTTTTCAGAAATACAGCTGATGTTTTGACATGCAAGAAGACATGCCTCCCAGGTTGGTGGTTTACCACTACTTTTGGGTTTCCTACCACCTCACTTTCAGTTTCAGCATGGCAGCTGGATGAAATCAGCGTATGGTTGGGAAAGTGCTTTAATCATAAATTAAAATATAAAATTCTTAGCCATCAATTCTCATCAATAGTATAATAGTAAATAATATTTTAGACAGGCAAAATAAAGTGATTTAAGTTTCTCTGTCTTAAAAACTTTAACCTTTTCAGCTCTGCACCAACAAAAATGAGTTTTAAGTAAGTTAACCAGTTAACAGTTAACTCAGAGTATTGTAGTCGTGAACTAGCTCACCTTACATCTAACAGCCAAAACATTCCCAGATAGAACACACATATCTGCAAGATGTCTGTTAAAGATCTTTTGATCTGGAAAGCATCTGCTGTGTACAAACATCTGACAGATGTCTGTAAGATGTCTGTTTTACATACGTTCTAAATCATAAACATCTTAGCAATCAATCAACATCTCAGCTGCTTAGTGATTTCTCCCCTTTCTAGAGTTTTTTAAGTAGTGGTCTCTTGAACTTTTATCCAGACAGTGCTGTCTCCCCTGCTAGGGTTGTAAGTAGACTGCACACTTTCTGTGTGTTTGTCTCAGCTGGTCCCCTTCTGGCGCATTGACCTTGATGTGCAGATGTTCTGTTATGTGTAGAACAGCCTAACTGATGCTCCAGACTCAGTCTTCAGACTAGCCCTTCTAGTATGTCCGTGGATGGGGAGCCATGGTTGTGAGTATGATCCTTTTTTTATCTCACTAGAACTGGTATATGTTATTAGCCGCTTAGGCTTGTGTTGCAGTATGTTCGGTTGGGTTCTGTGTTCATATTATATTTCAGGTAGGACACCCCCCCCCCACCGATGACAGGACCCCTGGCTGCTGTTGATGTCTCCATCCTAGATCGGATTTGGAAGGCTTTCCTTATTCTGCAGCTGAACCACTAGGTACTACAAAGTAGTTCCTTGTTCATCGGGTCCCTGCTACATTACTGCAACCCCAGGGCTTGCCAATCTCCATTCAGGTAACCTTCAGTTTGACATGCTTTCTGCTCACCTTTTCTTACCTCTAGGGCTTGTTTTGTCCTTTCTCTAGGTAAGCTCTCGGAAGTTCTCTTCATAAGATGCCCCTGGACATCTCTGGCTGGATTCATCACACTCTTCTCATGCCTCGCCCTGAGGGGCTTTCCAAAAGAAGGAAGAAACATTGCAGAGCTATTCACCCAATTCTCATGCTTTAAGGCGTTTCTGCGGAAACACCTTTTTTAGCGCTGGCTCTGAGGAGCTGCAGCCTGCCAGGCATGATTAGGCCCATTCTGTTCGTGCTCACCTGAGGGTTGGCTAGAACAGGGCCCACGCTTTCTTTTGAGAAAGAAAGCACGGACTACTTGGGTTGATAATAGCTAATGTCCCTCTTTGGCAGGGCATGGCGATGCCCCTTTCTAGCCATTGTTGGTTGCCCTGGTTAGGCTCCCCTCCATGGCCTTGGTGCTCGCATCAGCTACAGGCTGAAGGTACTAGAGCACTTTATCTCATGAGTTGATTTCAACTTATTTCTCCAAGAACGATTCGACTCCCCCCTCGATGCTGGATCTCGTTCTATACCTCCTTCTGGATGCTCATCCCAGGATACAGTAGTGCTCACATCGCTGAGACAGGGTTTTTTGGAGCACACTATCCTTCGGTAGAGTGGGTAGTTCCTCCCCCTCTTGGGGGTTAGGTACCTTCCCTATGGCTGCTGATGCTCCACGACAACCTCATCAGATAAATTGGCCGCTTACTGCCACCCGATGTGTTACTCCTCCCATCACATTATGTGTGTATGGAAGATGCACTACCCTATTTGGGTACTTGAGGCCTTTGCCTCCTGGAGCTTCATAGGATCAGCAACCTAGGTCATTAGACCTCTTCTCTACCCTTGTGATGTCTCTCCTGACATGCGATGAGCAGGGCTGTGCTCCCCTCGCTAATGCAGAGTCATTAAAGCAAGCTGTTTTTTGGGCAGAAGGGTTAGGTCCTCCTCTCTATAGTAGGTTAGGTACCTACCCTACAGCTGCTGTGCATTCCATTGCTGTCACATTGGATAAGTCGGCCGCTTGCTGCCGCCCAATGTGTCTCTGCTTCTGTTACAGTGTGTACAGAAGTTGTACTACCCCATTTGGGTATTAAAGGCCTCTGGCCTCCTGGAGCTTCATAGAATTAGCAGCCTAGGTCACGTGACTTCGTTTCTGCCCTTGTATCTCTCCTGTCAGGAGATGAGCGTGGCAGTTCTTCCCTCACTAAGTAAGGTCATTTAAGCACACCATTCTTGGGCAGAACGAACAGGTCCTCCCCACTGTTGGTGAGGTATCTACCCTGCGGCTGCTAAATGCTCACCTTGGTTATTAGGACTGAGCTTTTGTTACAATCTCACCGGATAAATCGGCTGTTTGCTGCCGCTCAATGTGTTTCGCCTTTCGCCACCTTGACTGCGGCGGCTGCACTGACCCGTTAGGGCCTTATAGGCCTTGGTCTCCTGGAAGCTCCATAGACAGCTTCCTAGGTCTTTAGGCCTCTTTCTCTGCCCCTGAGACGTCTCTCCTGACATTGCATGAGCTTGGCAGTGCTCCCCTCACTGAGGGTCTTCTGTGAGCATGTCACTCCTAATTGGAGCTCATAGGTACCTCTCTATATCGAGAGAAGGGCCTTCGCTCCCCATGGCTCTGGCTATTCCAGGTGGAAGCCCCTGGTGGGATGTTAAACCAGCCTTCTTTTGCTCCTCTCAAAGTTAAGGGGCCCTGTGAGCATGCTGTTTCCTGTTGAGCAACTAAGATTCCTCTTGTCCTAAGAAAGTTTACTTCCTCTGCTCCAGGGCATCCCATTCAGGCTGCTCAGTATTGAGCTTTGCAGTGCTCCCTTCTTACAGAAGGGTCACTTTGCACATGATTCTGCTCCCTGAGAGCTTAAACCTCTTGTTTGGGATTTGTGTTCTCTGCTTCCTAGAGCCTCTTTTTGTGACCGGTTTCAGTGTCCAGCCTAGCCAGGCACATTCTAAAATCGACGTTGTGGTAAGAATGCACACTAGCTTCTTGTGTTCTTTCTAAAATCCTGTATGGTGGGGATCATGCGTTTAGCTTCGTACCCTTTTTCGACTTATGTATCTTAACGATACCTCTGAATGGGGTGCCGATGACCTGCCCAACCAGCTCCTTGAGCGAGGTCATGCAAAGCAGTAGGTAAACCCCCTGTTGATGAGCCGAGTTCTAGGCTACTGTCCTAGACTATAGGCTATATCCCTTAAAGGAATCTCTTTTCTGATTCCAAATCTGAGCTGTGCCCTACAGTCAGGCATCTCTAGCCCGGTCCTTACAGGTAAGTTCTCGGGTATGCAGCTCAGGCCTTTGGCCAAAGGGATTAAGTCACTGACAGCCACCTGGACATCTTTTGGGGCAGCTCCCTCTACTTGGGTGGAGCTGGTACTTAGTGCTCACCTTTGGTGTCTGGCTCGCACTCCCCTCAGCGTGGGTATAACCGTTCCTCAAAGCGACCTCTAGAGGACGCAGTTTGAAGTTCCCTCGAAAGGGAACATCTCAGGAACGTCTAGAGGACGCAGTGTCTCGTTCCCTTCTCAGGGAACACAAACAAATAAACACACAAAAAAATAAAATGTCAATGTTATACATTAAAGACATGTATGACAGTGTTAAACATCCAAATGCTTCCATTGCGTGTTACATTAGGATAGTGGTTCTCAAACTTTTTTGGTCGCGCCCCCCTTTAAACCTACAAAAAAATCTGGCACCCCATCTTGTCCTAAGGCATAGGACACACACAGGCCTTTCCTTCTCACCAACGAAATTAACACCGTGTCTGCACCGGACACGAACAGCAAAATACAGTAGTACCCTACGAAGTATGCAAATTTCGGACTTCGCAAGTTCACACTCCCGAGGACAGGAGGATGCAAATCTGGTAGTTCTGCAAATGGAACAGTAGCATACTTGATAACACTCGCCTGTTCTACTCTGGTTATCTTCACTGTATTTATTTACAATAAGACAAAATATGATATCAACCACCACTTTTCATTTTCATTTAAACATATTAGCTGCAAAAGTGTAGTTCAGGGAGTGTACACACATGTGAACGTGTGAAACTAAATAATACATCAAACAGCACTGCTTCTTTTCTGTTTCATTTAAACATACTAATAGCCACAAAAATGTGGTTCATGTGATGCGTACACAATACAATAAAACGAAATGAGATCAAACACCACTGCCTCTTTTCATTTTCTTCAAAATATAAACCACAACCCTCTTTTCATTATCAATTATAAATATAAAAAAAATATTAATAGGTGGTTTAGGCAATATGTGCACATATACTCTATCTTAACTGTATGTATAATAAATTGAAATATGACAATCACAACTCTGCCTTTTTTGTTAAATATCAGTTTTAATGAACAATAATATCCATTATAAAAGTTATAAAGTATAGAAGTATGAAATAAAAAAGCCTTTCGTAATAGGTAATAAAGACAAAAGCAAACAATTTAGTCAAATCCATGCTACAAAGTCAGCGCTGTATTACGATTATGAGAAGTAATTTATTAAGTCAAGTCAAGTCAAGTCACCTTTATTTATATACCGCCTTTAACAATACAGAATTGTGACAAGGCGGCTGTACAGTATTAAATAGGAAACAGTACATCAACAATGCCAAAGGCAACAGTAAACACTCACTTTTCAGGTAAAGGTAGTTAATCAAAAACAATAAAATAAAATGCAATATTGTGTTAAGAGAAAATTAAACATAACTTTGTCCTCAGCCAAAACGATATGACCTCGAACAAATAATAGATTCATAAGACCAAAAAGTACCTGTTAGATTTACCCAAAACTAATTATACCTCATGCTTAACAACTACAGAGACATCAGAACCAGTGGCAAATGGCAGAAGGACTAGCCAAGGTGAGGTGCGATACATGAGCACTGAGCGCCCGGTGATCCCCTGGAGCTTAACTCTGATATCGGCGAAGCAAATTTTCAAATAGTCGCTGTCTTTATAAATAAACCGCAGATTTGAGTTTTAAACAACTACATTTGTGCCTGAAATACTAAATTTAATGAAAAAATAACAGTAATAATTTCAAATATATGCAGGTTTTCTCAACCACCATTAACGCTCACTGGTTGCTTCTAAATGCATTCTGGGATACCTGGCTGCCTCAAGTTCACACAAGTCACCTTTTCATGCATCCTTGATAAAAGGGGTGGAGCAAGAACACATCTGGGGATTTGAACTGTACTTGGCTAGATGTGAACTTTTAATTGAAACAGTATTTGGGGATGACTGATGACGCTTCACAAGTCCGCAAGAACACAAGTACAGATGTAACTGGGCCGTGAATACTCAATAAGGGCAACAGACCCGCTCAAGATATTCAATTAAATGAATTTATAGGCACTGGTTCAGCACATGGTCTCTTTACATGACAAAATGACCATAGCAAATCATTTTAAATTTGTGTCAGTATGTCATAAATAGAACAAGTCATCAGATTAATGTCGGGCATTTGTCACACCTTGCAGCGTCCAGTGTAGACAGCGTGATTTACAATGGTCGCTTTGTTGCATCTAGAAGAGCTGTTGCGGCACAACGCGACAGTTGAACTTAAGCACTGCTTTTGCACAACTAAAATGGATTTAGTACAAAATTAGTTGTTCCAATTTAGCAGACTTTAAGTGTACCAGTTTATAGTTTGCCACAAATACATACACAAATAGTTACACAAATACATACAAGTTATATGAAGTACATACAAATAAATTGTGCTTAAGTATACTATTTTTTCACTAGGGGTAGTTTTAAGTAACAATGGAAAAACTAAATGGCAGTATGTAATATGAAACTGGAACAAAATCCATTTAGTAAGTTTGAGTCCACCATTAATATTTATTCAATTTAGATTTGTCCATTGAAATCCATTTCAAAAATGCATGCATTATAGAGACAAACTCTGACAGACAAATTCTAAGACAACTTGCTCAGACGTCATACTGATGGTCTACAGGTGAAAACTCATGACCAAGCCTTGAAATGGCATCTGGTTTATTGTGCTTCATACCTGCAGCAGTTGTTTTATGCTTGATTCAACTGTCATTCATTTTAGCTGTGCTAGTCTGTTCTAAATATAGTATCCTCTCACTCATTTATTTCTGTTTTTGTCTCTTTCTTCTGTCTTTACACAATCACGTTCTGAGTCTAATCTCTTGATGAGCCTGTTTTTCAGATCTCTGGGATTCTTTAATTAGTTCTCACCAGAGAAAAAAATCAGCAGCATTGCAGTAAGTATTAATTACTTTCAACCTACCTATGACAGTTTGAACGTGTGTATTAAATGTATTATTCTCTCACTCATTTATTTCTGTTCCCAATATCGATTTGTTTCACACATTCCTTGTTCTTGTATCATACATGTTATGGGTTGATGAAGACAAAGAAGAAATTTGAGATGAGGGGTTCTCAAGAACACAACTAACTGGAGTAAACATATGCAGAGCAAAATGAGGACTTAAATGTAATTTAAAACTGCGGAAACCAAATCAGTAACTAGAAACAAATGACAAGGACAAAACACAGGAAATGAATTAAACTCAAAGAATACAGACAAGATGTGACATGGTGAGCCTGTTTTTCAGGTTCAGAATCTCTTGCATGTTATTATTAGAGCTACAAAAATTATGCAGTGCAGCTCAATCTGGGCTTCTGTATAAAGCTGTAGCTTATCATGACTTACGTAAAAACTATATATAAAATGGTTAATTATATTTTAACTGGTTTAATGGCACATATGGCTGCACTTCAAAAGAAAGTACAGGAGAGTACAGAATAAAGACTGTAGAGGATAGGTTGTGAGAAAAGTCCTCATATGGAAATGTTTTGTAGAAATTATGATAATTACCATCCATGTCATGTGATTTCAGGGAACATAGGCATAGTTTACGTGTCTATTTAAAGGTGTGTGAGAACTTTCATTTGCTATTTGAGCGTCAGGAGGTGAACAGACTGATGTGCAGAGACGTCAACACTCAGGTCTGACTTTATTGCCTAGTATTATCCATTTTAATGAGCCAGAATTATTTAAACATGTCCTGCCAGTCATAGTGTAAATTTTGTCTTGATTGTCAGCACAAGAATATTATTATGTAGTAAAAAAGATACAATACAATAAGAGCATTAATTGGGCATATTTTAAGGATTTTAATGAAGGTCATAAAGAGTAAAAGAAAATGTATTTTTAATATTTGTGTACTGCCATCTTTTTTAAATGACTAAAGGCAAGTATCACTGATACCAGCTGATGTCTCTGATGACATTGTTTGAGATGCCTTTGTTATGACATCTTGACAAAAACCAATACATCATAACATGTCAGTGTCTTTGTCATGACAACTTGACATTACCAAAACAATGTTGTACTATGTGACAGCAATATATGTTATATGCTATATATGTATATGACAGCTTTTGTTCAGAAAAAATATGAAAGTGAACCAATCTTTTGTTGTAAGGAAATAAAATGATGAAAATGGAAAAACATTAAAAATAAAAATGCCTTTGCACCTGTTGGGCAATTATTTGTTATCAGGCCAGATAAGAAAGATTAGTCTATTAACTGTTCAAGAGGAATGAATTCCAGTGATAAAAAAAATAAAAATAAATAAATAAATAATATGCAACAACCATGGGTCAATCGCTCTGCAAATGCAATAAAGTACAATTTTATCCATTTAGACACCTGTTCATCCTTTTTTACGGCTTTTGAAATTGTCTATTATCTGACCTTCTGTTGGAGGAAACTAAAAAAAAAAACATTATGAAATGAAAAATATTCATGATGCTGTTTGACAGATTTGACAGAGTATTAACACTTAATGACATTTTAATGACAAGTTCATGACAAGTTCATGTCATGTCATGATTATAAAGATTTCATGTCAGTCTTATACACACCCCTTCAAGTAAAGCGTTACCCAGATTTGTCTAGTTTTAAATGAATACTAAAAACTGAGATAATTTTTTTTTTTATTTCACACAGTAATTTACTTTAACTACCGTAAAATAAATATTGAGCGATATCTACAAAAGGCTTTTGAATTTTGCCACACTTTTTTTCTCTATATAGTGTTGATATGGTAACTAGTAAATACCGTAAATTTAGTTATGCTTGCATGTGTGGAAATATTTAAGCCAGGTGTGTTATAATTAACCCCGCGTTAGTTTGTGTCTGTGAGTCTGGGGGGGAGGGGGGCAGTGTTAATTAAATTAAATTCTTATTTATAAATGTCAATATTTTATACAAAATAAATAAACAATTCTTTTCTAAAACTGACTAATATTTTTTTAGGATTTTTGTGAGAGTTATAGTCAATAAATTGCTCTGAATAATTTTTCCCTTTCTTTTGGTTGAAAATTATTTTATTTAAGAGTTTTGAATGTATTTCTCTTCTTTTTGCATATTTTATAATCTTTAATGGTGTATGTTGTTTTATTTATTTTGTTTTTACTGTTTAAGTAAAGCGCTTATGTAACATTTAAAGGTGCTAAAAATGAAGAATATTAAAATTGACTAGCTGTAGTTTTCTTATTAAATTAACTGAAATATATAAATGTAAATGTCATTAAAATCTGCATCATTCAACAAGACCCCAGTCTCAGTGGCTACATTTAGTATGTATATTAAATACCAATAAATATAACAAAACATTTATAAACATTATAGGCTGTTATATTTAGTTCTCCACAACAAACCATTTTAATATTATAGCTACTCATTTTACATTCTTGTTCTGTAATACTTTAAATTTAAATATACATTTAAGAAAGTAAAACAAATTAGGCTATAGTGAATACAGAATACAAACATCAAACTAAAATTAATAACTGAGTAAAGCGAAACTAAACGGCATTGCGCTTACAAGCCTTTCTCATCGACATCCAAATGTTTCCATTTTTTGCAATATAACATTTGGTTGCTAAACTCTTATCCATGATGTAAACAAGTCTTTCTACTTCACTTGTGTTCCAATATCCACATAAATCATCCTTCACATGCGCAAAAGTGTTTATTTTGGTTCTGCACGCTGATTTTACATGGCGGGTCAGGGAGTTCAGGAAGCCATGGCCGAGTATACAGTCCATATGGCCATGGCTGATCAGGAGGCTGGCTGGTGGTGAGCTGGAGCGGCTGCGTGTTTTCTAATGGGGGGAAGATTTGAATCTTCCACATCAACATAGAAATTGGAATGACTAAGGGCAAGGACATAGTTGATAAATTCTGCAACCCGTTTGCAGCGATCCACAGGAGTTACCAAACAGAACAGTTGGTCATCGTTTAGCCCCATTAGAAAACACGTGTTAATCATAGCATTGCTCCAACTCACCAGGTGACAAACGCTCAGGAATTCCTTCACATATTGCTCCAACGGCCTCCCTGCCTGCCGAATGTTTGTGATCCGCTCCTCAGCCCGGAACATTTTTCTTGTAGCGGTCGGTGATTCTGTCACGCCGTTGTGGTGTGCGAGGAAGGAGGAGCAGACGAGAAAGTCCAATGCATGAAAGTTTAATAATAAATCCACGGAAAGGCAGGATGAACAGGAACAGCAGGGCACATGAACTGAAAAAGTTATGTATATTGTGACAGTCTAAGAGCAGGCAGCCCAGGCCCTGAGACAGTAACCTTTTGTCTTTATGCAGTTCCTGAACATCTGGCAGGTTT
>JAHKKF010527665.1:0-18865 GCA_019740295.1 Labeo calbasu | reverse complement strand
TCTAAGCTCAAGGTACAACTGTGCCTTTTGTTTAAGCACCTATGCATTTGAATGACACTTGTATGCTACAGAGATCAAGGCTGGGAAAAATCTTTTACTGAGCTGTTTTCCTGTACCACATTTGCATGATTTTAGATTGATTCCACCTCTATGTACTCCTCCTTGAAACCTATATACTCTGCTGTGCTGCGATTTTGTTAGACGACTTTGATGACTGCAGCGCTGTATTCCAGTGGATGGTACAGCTATAGGTGCAAAAATGAAAGACCCAACAGTTTGGTCACTTTTCAACTTGCAAGCAAAAGTTTTTGATGTGATGACTGCAAAATGGAGAGGAAAATGGAGAACACAACACTGTGCTGTTAACTTATATTTTAGAATGGAAATATAGCCTATGGCTATTGTTATACTGTTTATAATTTTTCTAAACGTTTTGCTTTATTCACCGGTATCTTAGCCTACATTATTTCTGAATGTTAGGAGTTCAGATGCAAAGGCTAGTAAATCCATCTGACATATTTCTTTAAAATTAGCATTTCTTTCTGGCTATTTTGTATAGGTTTCTAGGTAACATTTTACAATAAGGGCGCACATATACTTATTATTTTATGCTTAACTAAGTTATTATATAACTCATAAAGAACTAAACCATTTACTAATAATTACTGCATTAGCAACAAATTAACATTCTATATGATTCACAGATTAAGTAATCAATAAACTGTTATTAGTTAAATGTGTCATAATGTATTAATTCCCTAATAACTTATTTTCTTAACAAATAGTGCAAATTCATGTGTTAGTTACCACAATAAGTCAACTGAAGCCATGCATTTCCACTTCCAGTTGTTTGCTTTAATTAATCATTAGCTAATGATTTGCAAAGATATCATTATATTATGACTTTACGTGTTGAGGCACAAAACTTATAACTAATTGTTAAGTAACATCATTGTGGTTATGGATTTAGAATTAGTTAGTAATGTGCCTCAACAAGTCATAACATAATGATACATTTGCAAATCATTAGCTAATGAGTAATGAAAGTAGACTGGAAGTTGAAGTACATAGCTTTGACCACTGTGGTAATTAACATGAATTTACATCATTAGTTAATAAAATACGTTATTAGGAAATTAATACATTATGACACATTTAACTAATCTCTTCTCAGCTTTATTTAAAGGGTGGGGGACGTGGAAGGTGGTTTGACTAGTTTTGGCCATGCACACAAACGACCATCTCTCATTAACAATTGTAAGGTTAGTTCTTGCAATTTCAAGGGTTGCGAAACCAAAGGTGTAGGGGGTTGGGGGCCCCAAACATTTTGAGACACAGGGCCATATTAACCATTGAGCTAGGTGGCCCAGGGCCCGAGATAGGAGGCGGCCCATGATTGGCTGTTGTGTAGATTGACTGGCCATCGGTAGTGCCGATCATTTACTCACCCTCAAGTTGTTTTAAACCTGTATGAATTTCTTTGTTCTCCTCAACATAAAAGAAGATATTTTAAAGAATGATTATAACCAGAATGTTTCTCTGGTCTCAGATGAATTGCTGCTGCTGGCTGGCAAAACCTTTCAGTGTATTCACATACAGTTTAATCTTCTGCATACAACTTGCAACTTTTGACCAATCCACTTTTGGATTGGTCAAACAATGTTCTTTAATTCTCTCAGAACTCCCTCTCTCAATTCATCTTTACTGGCAACCTCTAAAGCATACAAAGATCTGTTCTGATTGCTACAAATTGGCTAGAATGCTACATAGACTTTAAGGGCTCTAACTGTGCACAGTACACATCACAGGAAGACAGGTCTTCACTGCAGAAGACGTCTTCACTGCAGGCTGTGAACCAGTGTGCTAAGCAGCCCGTTTGAAGGTACAGAGGTGTCTTGTAGACACAGCTCTAACCTCTAAAATTGGGTTTGGCAACTCTTACTGCCTGAGGGGCCACAGGCGTAGGACCATAGCTCTGGCCAAGGGTCCCCAGATTGTTTCTCTGACATGAGAGAAGAGGTCCTTCCTCAGTCCTTCCTTCCACTCAGATTCCTCAGTGGAATCTGCCAAGGAGCTGCAGATAGCAGCTGCACTAACTCAGGGAACCACGACTGGTTGGACAGAGTGGGGCCACTAGAAGGACTGAGCATTTGATTTCCCTGATTTTTCTGAACTGAGGGAGCAGAGAGATTAGGGGAAAGACGTACAGACATACTGGTCTGCGCTTATACAGAGCTCCCTAACCTGTGGTGGAAGCATATTTTGTAACCATCTTCCATCAGGAGGTCAGTCTTAACTGGACACCTGTGTGAAACATGACTCAGGCTTTCAACCAATACTGGAGAGGCTGCATGTGGAGCAGGCCCAGAGGAATCACAGAAGTGGCAGCCACCATCAAGCCTAGCATTCTCTCAAAATTTCTGAGATGGATAAAAACCCTGACTTTGAACAGCACTACTAGCTGCTGAATTTTTTGGGAGCATTTTGGTGCAAGCCAGGCCCTATTTTGGGCCGAACTGTTTAAGTATTCCTAGAAAGGAAATATGCTGGAAGCTTTGGGCCAGGGTGATCCTGAGCCTAAGATGCTCCAGATGTGAAACAACATGAGATCAGTGAGATCAGTCCTCTTACTCTGACCAGGCTGTGACTAACCAGTTATTGAGGTAGTTCATGACGCACACTCCTCTATGTCTCAGAGGGAAGAGTGCCACATCTATGCACTTTGTAAAAGTATGTGGTGTCAGTGATAGCCCAAATAGGAGAATTAAATACTGGAAGAATGGTCTGTGTCGGGGGGCTATCTGGACATGAATGTTTCATTAGAGCACAATTCAGAATGGGCCTGAGGCCCTGTAAAACCAGCCTTGCTGAGTGTTGATGGGACTGTCTCACTCCCACAGTGAGCAGAGTTTTCCCCTAGCATGATTAAATGCAATGCAAGCATTTTGAAAGGGAATCATATTTAAAGGGATTGATGATTTACTCACTCTCAAGCCATCCTAGTTGTATATGACTTTCTTCTTTTAGACAGATGCAATCAGAGTAAATCATGGGGTAAATTTCATTTTTGGGTGAACACTCTCTTTAATATCCTAAGCATTTAGATTCATAAAATTTTGGTGCTCACAGAAGAACTTTCAAGAATTAGTTCTTGGTTTTCAAAGAAAAACTAAAAAGAAAAGACTGTGTACTGTATGTGCTGTCTCACAATTTGTTTTTATTATTTAGTTTTAGGCAACACATCACAATGGAACCAAATGCACATTTAAACTTGATGGTATTGGGGAAAAAACGTGCAGGGAAGAGTTCAACAGCAAACACAATACTGGGACGAGAAGCCTTCACATTAAAGAAAAGCTGCAATTCTGTCACTAACAAGTTCCCTGATGAATCTGGTTCTGTCTGTGGGTTCCCAGTCACTGTTTATGACACACCAGGATTCTGTGACCCAGAGCTGAAAGAAGATGATATTCAGCAGATAATTAAAAATGTTCTTCAGAGATGTGAAACAGGACCCTGTGTCTTTCTGCTGGTCATCAGAGCTGATAGTTTCACTGAAGAAGAAAGAAAAACTGTGAAGAAGATTGAAGAACTGCTGGGAGAAAAACGCTTGAATAATGCCTGGATTATCTTCACCAGAGGAGACGAACTGCAAGAAGACAACAAGACAATAAATGAATTTTTTGACGAAAATAAAGGCTTGAAGATACTTATTGAAATGTATGATCAGCGATACTGTGTGTTCAACAACAAGAAAAAAGGATCAAGTGACCAGGCTAGAATGCTTCTGGTAAACATTCTACAGAGATCTTTGGGTGAGTTTTAAAAATCTAATGCTAATATGTTTGGGAGAAAAACAGGAAAGATCCTAGTAAAATTTTCAGCAAATATACAGCTAATATTTCTGATACTGCATCTCAAAGCTGGTTTGTTGTAATACGCCCATAAGACTATTAAATTAATGCAAAAAATCATGGGATCGTCATCATTTCAAAGCACCCCCAACCACCCTCCTCATCACAGTGCATAGGAAATCATTTACAGTTGTCTCCCTCTGAAAACAGACCTGGTGTAACATGTAAAAATATTCCAGAATATTAATTTGCAATACAGTCATGCAATGAGTTTATGCAAAAAGTTTACACAAAGGAGTATTTGTGTGATAATAATAGCTCAGATCTGGTAATTGAATATGTTATCGCTTGATAACTGCATTTCACAGAGGCAGCTAGGCCCCTTCTAAATGATTGTCCTGTAAGTGATATTGTAAGTATCTAAATGGCCACTTACATCATGTGTTTTCTCTTTTGTATGTCATCAGATGGAAGGAGACTGACCAGAATGATTCCTGACAATCAAGATCAAAATCAGGATCAAGACGATCCTGTCTCCAGTCCCTCATTCAGAAGGATTGTTCTTCTGGGTAAAACTGGCGTTGGGAAAAGTGCAGCTGGAAACATAATACTGGGAAAGAATGCATTCAGATCTGAGCAGAGTACAAGTTCAGTAACCCGTGATTGTTCTAAGAAACTCACCACTGTTTCAGGCAGATCTGTGTCTGTAGTTGATACTCCTGGATTATTTGACACATTTTTGAGCACAGAGCAGTTAAAGATAGAGATAGCAAGAAGTGTTTATGAATCCAGTCCTGGACCTCATGCTTTTCTCATTGTGTTTCCAGTGACTATTAGGTTCACTGAACAGGAGCAGCACATTGCTAAGCAAATTGAGATGATGTTTGGTCGGGAAGTGTTAAAATACTCTATCATTCTCTTCACTCATGGAGATTTGTTTGCAGGCCAAAATTTACAGGAACACATTAATAAGAGCTGTGCTTTAAGGCATCTAGTTCAGCAGTGTGGAGACAGATTTCACATCTTCAGCAATAAAGATGAGAATAACAGAGAGCAGGTAAATGTTCTATTGCAGAAGATTGACACAATGATAGAGCAGAATGGAGGAGGACATTACAGTAATCAGATGTATGAAGATGCTCAGAGATTCAGACAAGAGGAAGAAAAGATAAGACAGAGAGAGGAAGAGAAGAAAAAACAAAGACAAGAGGAGCTTCAGGGAAAGCTAAAAGAGAAAGAGAACGAGTTAAAAGTCCTTAAGAAGACTAATGTAGAAAGTGCAAACTTTCTAAATGGATTTAAAGGTTTTTTAAGCAAGTATGAGCCTAATTTGCATATTTCAGCTGTTGCAGTTAATAAATCAAATAATCATACTGGTGAATTCATTGCTTGTGTTCTTGGTGGTATTCTTGGTGGAGCTCTTGGAATACGTCAAGGGCTTAGTGGTGCAGTTGCTGGAGCAACTGCTGGAGCAATTGCTGGAGCAAACTTAGTTCAAGCTTTTAAGTAATGTAGGATTGTCCACACATTCCTCACTTCAACCAGGCAAGGGGTCAAAAGTAAAACCACCTATATGTATGAGGAAAACATAATCATGGGAAACTATACAAAACATGAAAAATTAATATAGATAACATTTGAACATTATTTAATTCTGTAGTTTGTTTTTGCTGTTCCATATTCATTGATTTATATGTATTCTATCTATATTTATCTAATTCAGAATTATATCCAGTTACAATTCAGATATATACATAACTGGACTGATTGTTTATAAATGAACCGAAGAGTGAGAGATGCACATCTGACCACTGAAAGTTTTAAAATGATAAAAATGATACCCAACATGAAAGGGGGAAAACAATAGTTTTGTTGCATTTTGTTGTATTATAATAAAATTAATGATTTATTTGGGGTTGGGCCCATTTAATAAACTATTTGTTAAATTTGTTATTCTGCGTTATTATTATTATTTTTTATGTGTTCTTCTTCTAGTGAGTTTTACATCCAATGTATCCAATGTAAAACAATAAGACAAAACATTTAAATAAACTGTATTCAACTGTATTTCACAAGAAAATAATAATAATATGTTCTATATTTCTTGCCATTGAACTACATTTCACAATTATTTTTTTTTCCTTCAACAATGTCACATGGAGTTCACAAAGCATCACATAAGAAAATAACTGGAAAACAAATAGAAAGAATTTTATGATAGGCTCCAGCATACCTGTGTCCTATGGAAAGCCGTTTTAAACATTTAATCTATAAGCCATACTAGTATCTATTTTCATGCTACTAATACTTATTTTTTAGATACTAGTATCTTTTCCATTAAGTACTAATATGTATTCATTAGCTACTAGTGTTTATTCATTAGCTACTAGTGTCTTTTTTTAAAGTAGTACTTATTTATTAGATACTAGTTCTTATTAATTAGATACTAGTACTTATTCCAATAGTGACTAGTATTTAATTATACTCTTCTTGTTGAGAACAAATAGAACAATTTATTTTTTTTGTTACTAGTAACTTTTTAGACCAGAGATATCCTGAACTTAAAAGATACTAGTACTTTTTAAATTTGCATTTCTGCCCAGTATGCTAATTGTATGTTGAATATTAATGAACCAGCAATATACAGGAGAGAGATTAGACAGGAAATGAAGGAAACAAAGGAAACAAAGAGACGGAAGTTTGTTTTTTTTGTTTTTTTTTTTGAGAAAACCACATCGAAAATAATCATTTGTACACAAGCACATAGAAAATATATATATATTTTTTTTTACAGTTTTTGAAACAGTAATTTTGTAAACATAGTAGCCTAATGTGTTTGTTGGTCATCGAGTGACCTCTAGTGGCAAGATGGAGATAAGACACCAATTTTATTATCTATAATTTTCCTCTTTTTCCTCCAGTAAAAACAATAATTATGTTATTGTACTTTACATTAACTTTTTGGCATATTGCACTGGGGCTACAGACATTGAATGTTTTTACATTAATATTCTGTACAGGCCACACTGGTGCTACAGACACTGAGTGCTTTTACATTAATGCTCTGTATAAGGTACACAAAATCCAAACCTCATGATTTTCAGACAAACATTTTCTTTATTTAGAAAAAAGGTTTCATAAAACCTGATTCATAAAACACATACAAACACACACTCGTTTGTTTTTGTGAATTGTGGGGACTTTCCATAGACTTCTATAGTTTTTATACTGATTAAACAATATTGTCTATCCCCTAACCCAACCCTAATTTTTAGGCATATTTTAGATTTTGGCAAATAAAGTCATACATAAATGCACAACAATGTGAAGGGGTAGACATAAAAAATTAATAAGTTATGGAGCAGTGAACTAGACATATATGGTATCATTTGAAAGCTTAGAACCTCAACTGCCTTGTAAATCCCATCACTTTTGCATTTATGTTACATATAATAACAAAAAAAGGTCTGAATTTGCCCCCTCACAAACAAGCTCCCTCTTGTGAAGATGACCCTAATATTCATATTCTATTCATATCGCTCAGACTTATCAAATATAGATGAGTCATATATCAAATGAAAGCTCTCATTCTCCAAATTTTGATTATGTGATTTATGTAATTGATCTAAGACATTACAGAGAATAATTATCAACATAATCACGAGGACGGAAATTAATTCTGTAAACAAACAAACATCTACATTACATTTCTGCATCGATTACTACTTCCGTGTGCAAAAAGTGGCCAAAAACTTTATATCAGCTCTTAGATTAGGTTATCTTTAAAATGAGACTATGCTTACTTTTCTGTGAGCTTGTCCGGCCAAACGACACCCTAAAATATTTCAGATGTTCCGATCAATGCATGCTATATAGTTGAATGATGCGTTTTCTACTAGTTCTGCCTTAACACGTTTGTGTTGATGGGCGTTTATGTCATCACGTAATGCGTCATATGTTTGAAAAGCCAACAATCAGATCTGTCCAGAGATGTGTTTTTTGTACCTCTTCAGCTTAAGAAGAAATTTTAGTTAATGGGTCATATTATGCCCCTCTGGTGGTTTGTTTAGTTCTACTCTTTTGAGTGTGGAAGTTAATTTGAGTTGGAATCCACCTTCAGACAGTTAATGGGCAAGAAATGTGTTGATAGGAACCTGTGTAATTCGTGGAACTTGGACAGGCACTTGTCAAGCGAAACATTAGGCCAAAATATGGATGAATCTGAACGTGTAGATGCCTCGCTTGTCACACATGATTATGAAGGGGGGTTTAACTATCCTTTTCCCGCAACTCCCAGCAAAAGTCCCCCTGGGAAAAAGAAAAGAGACAGTAACAGTCACTTGTTGAGATTTTCAACGCCATCCATTCCATAAATTTCAAGCAAGACTCGGTTATTCAAAAGGTTACTCATATTGAGAGCTCCATTGAGGTCACTACGGCTGCAGTGAACTCTTTGTCTGACGCTGTTAATTGACTCTTGTCAGATGTTGCCTCTCATGTTGAAAAGATCGGTAAGGCCGAATCATCGATTCAACAGATGCAACATGAAAATGCTTTTCTTGGACTCTCAACCAAGATGGCGGCGTGAACGGCTGCATAATCATTAGCTCCCGATAGTGAGACAGATTCAACCCGAGATTCAAATTCTTGACTCGCGTCCTAATGTAAAAGAGTGGGGGTACCAAAACAAAGACTCGTAGAATTCTTAATAGTCAAACAAAGGGGAATGAGCAAAGTATGATCGACAACATAGGTGTTTCGCCTGGTGACCGTGGGGAAGCGAAGCTAACACGGGAAAGCGAACAGGCTAAGGCCCACGTTGGACTTGAAACTATAAGCAGACAAATCAATGACTTGAGAAAAGAAATGAAGACCGAACTACGATCATTTACAGAAGAATTCAAGAACAGCATGAAACAGGAGTTCGCCCAGTTCAAACAAGAGATAAATGAAAAACTATCAACGAACACTTGCGAAATTCAAAAACAACAAGGCAGGCTTACCGAGGCAGAAAAACGCATCGAACAGCTGGAGACGTGGTCTATCGTGGCGAATGCTGCTTTGATGAAAACGCTCCGAAAGAACCGAGAAATGCAAGAGAAACTGACTGACATTGAATCGAGATCACGCAGAAACAACGTTTGAATCTACGGAATTCCGGAGGGTGCAGAGGATGGAAGTTCAGTCGCTCAGTTCGTGGACGCGCTCCTCAAGAATGAATTGGGACTTGACATTGACCTCCAAATCCAACGCGCACACAGAGCTTTGCTCCCAAAGCCGAATCCAAACTCACCCCATGATCTATCATTGTTAATTTCCTTCAGTTCGCGGTTAAAGAGACCGTTCTGAAACTGGCTTGGCAAAAACGGATACAGGTGCAGAGTCGTCCGATTTCGTTCGATCATGACTACGCAACAGAAATAATGCAAAAACGAAAAGGATACAATGGCATAAAGAAAGTGCTAAAAGAAGAGAAGATACGGTTTCAGACTCCCTTCACGAAAATACGCATCCATTGGAGCGATGGGGTACGGACTTACAACACCCCTGAGGAAGCGGAGAAAGACATGATGGGCCGCGGGATCATCAGGACGTCAGCGACAAATAACGACGGAGGAAGTGCAACGGATCCCAGAATCGACCCTCTGGAAGAACGGCTACAAAACTGCATGACCTGGCAAAGCGCTGGTAACAAAGACTCAGAGAGGAACCTACGAGTTCGACAAAAACTTCAAGAATTTTTAACGCATGCCACCGAATTAACAGAGGAAAGGTGAACTGCTGGGCACCTATTGTGGTGAGATCAAGAGTAATTCATAAAACTTTAGATATCCCATGTAAAACGAAACAGAATGTGAAACAGTAATTTTGACTATTAGGGAGGAATCCAACATTTTATTTATTTAGTTTTATTTAATTTCGTTGGACTTTAAACTAGAGTCGGTGGTGAGTGGCATATTTGGGATACACTGCTTCACGCATCTAGGGCGGGCCCCTTCTTCAAGGCTAGCCCCGCATACCTCCAACGGGACTTGCTAGGTGCATAAGTACACCCATTTTTATTTTTTGTTTTTATTTAATCTCCCACTTGTATTTTCACCGTTCAGGAAGTTTGTTTAAGATACACTACAGTTGAAATGTGTTTCTTACTGTGTTCAGAAGTGTATGGTTCTCGGAATTTTGGAGGGTATTGTGCTGTTTACTTTTTCATAGTTAATTTAGAATTTAATGAAGATTATATCGCAAAATATAAATGGATTATGTAATCCAGCAAAAAGGGGGAGAGTCTTAGCTAAAATTAAAAAAGAAAAAGCACAGGTGGTGTTTTTGCAGGAGACACATCTTTCGCAACAAGAGCATGAAAAGTTAAAGAAAAAGTTTAATGTAGTAATAAACCTGAAACTGGATACCACCAGCCACTGTAATAGAAAAAGACAAATTTCAAAGTGTGTTAGGAACCTCATGGAAGATCTCGGTCTAATTGACGTGTGGAGAGAGACTCATCCATTATCCAGAGATTATACTCACTATTCAGTACCACATAAAGTCCACTCATGAATTGATTATTTTTTGATAAGTAAAGAAGATCAACATAAAGTGAAAGAATGTGAAATTGGTGTAGCTGATTTATCAGACCGTAGTGTAATAAAATTAAAAATAGACATGAACACTCGAAAAAAGAACACATTGTGGAGACTTAATGTAGGAATATTAAATAATAAGGAAATAGTTAAACAAATAAAAAATGATATTAAATTATATAAGGAGGAGAATGATAAAGGAGATGTTAGCCCCATTTTTCTATGGGACGCTGCTAAGGCAGTTATAAGGGGGAAGATAATAGCAATGACTGCAGCTTTTAAAAAAGCGAGATTAGCAACATATGATAACCTAGTCAAAGAATTACAAACTTTAGAACACAGACATAAAAATAAACAGGACCTAGAGATACATAAACAAATGAGAGAAATAAGGGGAAAGATAAATGATATTTTGAAAAGTGAGTTGGAGAAAAAGTTGAGATACACAAAGCAATCTTATTTCGAGTCTGGTCCTAAAAGTACAAAGATATTAGCTCGACGATTAAAGAAACAACAGGCATTAAATACGGTCTACAAAATTCAGGATCCTAAGACGAAGCAATTAGTATATGAACCAGAAAAGATTGAAACTATTTTCGAGAATTATTATAAATCACTATATTCTCAACTCCCAACTGTAAATATAGAAAAGATGAAAACATTTCTGGACACCCTAGATCTACCCACAATTGGCACAATACAAAATAAACTCCTCACTGCACCAATCATGATGGAAGAAGTAGATAAAGCGATAAGTGGACTAAAAAACAATAAATCTCCCATCTGAATGGTACAAGATTTTTAGTGAGGATTTAAAACCAATCTTGTTGAAATCTTTTAATGAGATTCTTAAAGAAGGCCAACTCCCCCCATCATGGAGGGACGCTGTCATAACAGTAATCCCAAAAGAGGGTAAAAATAAAGAACTTTGTGATTCATATAGACCAATCTCAATATTAAATGTGGACTATAAACTATATACTTCAATTCTCTGTAAAAGGATTGAAACTTTTTTACGAGACTTAATTGATGAGGACCAAACTGGTTTTATCAAGAACCGACAAACACATGATAACATTAGGAGAACATTACACGTCATAGAAAAAATTACAGAGAACCATGAATGTGCAGCTATTTTGAGCCTTGATGCAGAAAAGGCATTTGATAGTGTCAATTGGGCCTTTCTGTACCAGGTGCTTGAACGATTTGGTTTTAGTGAAAATACAGTGTATTAGAACAATTTAATCAGAACCAAGAGCCAGATTTAAGGTAAATGGAAATTTGATATCCAGTTTTAATTTATATAGGGGTATGAGACAGGGCTGTTGTTTAAGCCCTACTCTTTTTGCTCTTTACATCGAGCCTTTGGCCCAAGCAGTTAGGCAAAGTGAGAACTTGAGTGGGATAAGAATTCGAGAAGAACATCATGTAATTGGATTGTTTGCTGATGATGTAATTATCTGTCTTAGGGAGCCTGGAACTGCTCTCCCTGTACTTATGAACCTACTGCTAGAGTTTGGTAAATTATCTGGTTATAAAATAAATGTTTCAAAAACTCAGGTTTTAACATTTAATTTCTCCCCTTCACAATTAATTAGGCAAACTTATAATCTAAAATGGGAGGCAAAATATATTAAATATCTTGGGGTAATTCTGACCAAAGAATATTCAGAGCTCTATCATAAAAATTATAATATCATTAATAAAAAACATCCAAAGAGACATTGAGAGATGGTCAACTCTACCTATGGAATTTAGTTCAAGAACAGAGGTTGTGAAAATGAATATTGTTCCGAGATTACTGTATCTTTTCCAGGCTCTGCCAGTAATGATTCCTAAGAACCAGTTCAGGGCTTGGGACAAGACAATTTCAAGATTTTTCTGGGAAGGGAAAAAATCTCGAATAAAATACACAACGTCACAGCTAGCAAAAGACAAAGGAGGGCTAGCCTTGCCAAATCTACTGGAATATTTTTATGCAGCACAAATTAGGTCTTGTGTTTGCTGGTGTAACCCTAGCTTTACTTCTAAATGGAAAAATATAGAACAGACAAACCAGGGACTGCCTATACAATGTCTTTTAGGTGACAAAGAAAAATTCTTGGCCCTAAAAAATAACCTAGATCAAATAACAGTTAACACACTTGAGATTTGGTTTAAATTAGTCGAGCGGTATAACCTACAAAACCAGATTATATTGCGGAGATGGGTGTCTTTAGACCATAATTTTAAACCAGGGCTTTTTGATGCTGTTTCAAAAGATGGGCAAACAAAGGTTTAACTGCATTGTGCACTTTCGTTGCACAAAAACAATTCAAAAGTTTTTCCAGAGTTAAAACACAATTATAATTTGGATAATAAAGATTTTTATCTTTATTTACAAATTCGGGATTATTTTGAAAGAGAATATAAAAGAATGGGTACTAATGAATTGAATAAGTTAGTAAAATTGATAATTGATTCCTACACAAGGAATAATCCTAAAATAATTTCTTCTTTCTACCAGGCCCTAAGGGAGAATGGAAAAGATTCATCTAGCTATATTAAGCAGAAATGGGAAAAAGAATTGGAGGAAGAAATTCCAAATGAAAAATGGTATTTTGCCTGTAAGACACAGCATACAATTACCTGCTCACGGAGGTGGAAAGAGTTTGCATGGAAAAATTTGGTGCGTTTTTTCATTACTTCTAAAAGTAAACAATTATCTGCGTCACAACTATGCTGGAGGATGTGCGGTCAGGTTGATGTTGACCATTTTCATATTTTCTGGAGTTGTAAAAAGATATTACCTTTTTGGAACATGGTTTTATTGGAGTGTAAAAAGATTTTAGGATATGAAATACCAAGAGACTTTATAACATTGTATCTTGGAAATTTAGCAGACATTGTGCTGAAAGAAGATGTGTATCTTGTAAATATATTAAGTATAGCATGTAAGAAGAGCATCACCAGGCATTGGTATAAGCAAGACACCCCCTCACTTGGTGAATGGATAGAAATTGTTAAAGAAATATATAATATGGAAGAATTGACTTTTATTTTGAGACTCAAAAAGGACTTGTTTCTAAAATACTGGAAGAAATGGACTGAATACTGTAATGTAAACAACTGAATATAAATACTGTACAAGTGCAAATTTGAATTTTATGCATACTTGTTCAAAAAACAGAATGTATACCCCCTACTGTATGTTTTATTTGGATTTTCTTTTTTGTTTCTTTTTTTTCCTTTGATGTAAAAATGTTCCATAAAAAATAAAGTAAAAAAAAAAAAAAAGAAAATAACATATCCCAAACAGGAATGGCCTTAATTAAGAATTATTTCAAGGAGTATTTTCATCACCTTTTGTTTTTATCCTAGTCTCTATTTTCTTCACAATATGTGCACTCACTTTATTAATCTTATGCCTAATATGATGAAAACAGATTCATTAATGTCTCATGCCTCATGACATTTACAATTACGAAATTACAAAATAGGTCATTAATTACGTAGCCTACATAATTCTAAATAGTGAAATTAGACAAAAGTTTATTAGCTTACAGCCCTGAATATTTCTGTTGGTTGTTTAACATTTATACCGTGAAAAAGTGGTCAAATAGGAAATATTTGGTTTAGCTACTTACATTTTGCACTTCATACCTGTCTGAGGTGTCGAGCTGGTATTTTTGCACTCAGTGGCTGTGAAAATAAACCCTGCCTACTTTGATTTGATTGGCCATCACATACACTTTGACACTGATGAGACATCTCAGATGAGATCTGTTATCTTGGTTTTTATCCTTGCAGTACCAAAGCAGAATTAATATTAGGTAAATATATTACAACTTTTGTTACTGGAAAAATACCAAGGTCCGGACCTCAGGGACCTCAATGGTGGGTACGGCCCTGACTACAGCGGAGCCACCGACTTGAGGGCAGATATGCCTTGGAGTCTGTTGGTTTTTGTTGTCATTTTGATTTCTCAGTTTATTACCCCTATAAGGATCAGTTGTGGCCTAATTGGTTAGAGAGTCAGACTTGTAAAGTTGTGGGTTCGAATCTCAATGCTGGCAGGTGTAGGTGATGTAGGTCTGTGAAGTGAATAAACAGCGCAGCAACAAAATGACTGCCCACTGCGTGTGTGTGTTCACTACTCACTGCTGTGTGCATGCACTTGGATCGGTCAAATGCAGAGCACAAATTTCAAGTATTGGTTCCCATACTTGGCTACACGTCATGTGTGTGTGTGTGTGTGTGTGTGTGTGTTTTTTTTTAAACCACATCCCTTTGTGCATGAGTATTCTTATATATATAGTACTTATGCTTTCAGTTCAAATATGGTGTCTCTTGTCATGTATGGTAGTTTGTTTTATTGTATTAATTTGTTTCCTATGTAATTATCTTGTAATCAGATATTCAAATGAAAACATCAGACATTACCATTTGGATAAAATGATTTTATATTTAGCCATGTGCCACATACCACAGTTTGAGATCCACAACTATAGATTTTCTTTTTTTTCAACTTCAGCTGATTGCAGTAATACATTTAATCATTTTAACAGAAAGCCATTTTAATTGGTGAACATCACTATAAATTATATAAGAGAAACAAAACATGCAGTACAAGCACAAGCAAAAGTTAAAAATATATATTAGAGAAATAGAAAAGTAGGTGACAATGTAGTAAACAGAGTCCTTACCATAGTTATAAAGGGCAGTTTGTTCACCTTAGTCTGTTGATTAAATAATTTAACCAGAAACCTGCTTAATGATATCACTTAAATTATTAAATTACCAAAGACAAAATGTAACTTAAAATTGTAACTGTAAGTAAATTATTTTTCTTGATTGGTCAGCATAATATTTACATCTTTCTTTTTTTCATTTATTACTTTTTACACAACTGAGCAATTGGTTAAACTTTTGCCCACCAAATTTCATCACATGATGTAAAGCCTCCTTATTTTTCTGCTCTTCTCCAGCTTTTCTCAGATCATCCAGGTTCTTTATCCATTCATCTTTTCTCTCTTCCTTCAGTCTGGGAATCAAGAAATCCAAATGTTGCAGAGTGAAAGCGCTGTCTGCTTTTAATGCGATCTTAGACAGGCTCATGATGATCATATACGCATCAGTCAGCAGGTCGGACTTTTCTGTTTTAATCTTTTGCAGATCTTGGATCAGTTTTTCTTCTATTTTAGTTTTATGCTCAGACTCTTTCATGTTACATTCATGTTCCTTTTTAGCCTTTTCATATATTTTCTTGTCAAAGCTGGTTTTAAGCTTTTCATCAGCATCTTTATAATCCTGTTTAAGATCATCAAATGTCATTTTAACTGTCTCTGTCTTCATCACATATTTTTTGTTCTCTCTGACATGTACACTGTAATGACACTTTCCTGGACACACAGTGCAGTATTTATTTTTCATGACTTTACACCATAAGGGATCTATTGCACGACTGCAGTCATATTCATGACAGTTTTCCTTACAGACAGAGCAGCAGGTTGCGTTTCTGTTCTTCCGTGATTCATTTTCAATAATGACTTTTTCTTTGAAAACTCTCTTGACTGTGAACTGAAAGTTTTCACATCTCTGAATCTTGTCTCTGTTCTTTCTGAGAGCTTCTTGAATCTGAGTCAGTTTCTCCACTTTTAACTCTTTCTCAAAGATTTGATACTTTAAGTTGGAAACACAGGCCTCAAGTCGTATTCGCTCATTCAGAACATCTAATGTCATCTGAACACTTTTTCTGTTGTATTCTTTCTGTAGTGTGAAGAACTCTTTCATGTTGTCATCTCCCATTTCCCAAGCTGATTTCAAAACTCGCTTATACCGTTCAACTCTTTTCTCTTTCTGTCGGTTGTTGAATAAGAAGTGAAGAGGTTCATTGTCTTCATCTCTTCTGCAGGGTATTTCTGCTTTCTTAATGGCATTAAGAGCATCTGTCGGAGGTCCACCATCTGAATGTGTGAGTAGAAACACTATGTTGTTCTCTATATCTCTACCAAACAGAGACAGAACTGAGTGAAATATGTAATGCTCTTTTCCAGAGAGTCGATTCTCAGACGCCTTCATTACAAAACAGACTGCGTCAATATAATGAATCCCATCCTCATCTGAAAATAATCTTCCCAGATTCTCAGCAACCTCTGCATCTTTCTCGCATCCTCCAGTATCTGCGTATCCTGGAGTGTCAATGATGGTCAGAGATGTTGGATTTTCTTCAACAAACACCTCATAAACAGTGGTTTCAGAGGTTTGGGATTGTGATTGATCTTTATGTTTTTCTTCTTCTTCTGTGATTTGATAAAACTTATCATCCTCAAACTTCACTCCCAGTAAAGAGTTGATCATGGTGTTGATGATTGTGGTTTTCCCAGTGCCAGTTTCTCCCACCATCAGTATGACTTTGTTTTGTTTGTTTTTGTCTTTTCTTCCATATGTCCATCGTTTGACTTTTCTATCAGTCCCATCAATATATTTTCTTTCAGTGTTCAGACGGTAAATTTCTGGAGGACCTGGATTCATTAGGGTGGCATCATGACATATTCTGCAAAAGAGAAATGTCTCAGGTTACACATGTAACCATGGTTCCATGCTGTCTCATTCCCGAAACAAGTTTACTTAACCAATGTGCAGAACAGAGCTCTCAGGAACAAGTACTCAACTCAGTAAAACAAGGGAAGCACTCTTATGCTCACCCTCTTGGGGACTCTTAGATGACCCTAAGAGGTGAGGGGAGCACCGCTAAGCTCAACGATAAAGACAGTTCTATTAGAGAGGCTCACAGGGGGCCTAACAACCTGACCTCACTCCAGCACGGAGCTCTAGGGAGCAGAGTAAACTGCATAACAAATCTTTAGAGCAAGAGGAGTACTAAGCACACTTAACCCAAATGTAGAACAGAGCTTTTGTGAGCAATTACTCAGCATAACGACCCTCTAAAACAAATGAAGGACTCTTATGCTCACCACTTTAGGATGCAGCATAATCTCAGATGAGGAGCACTGCTAAGATTAAGCATAAGGGCAGCTCACCATACATATACTCTGCATAATGACTCTTATAGTGAAAGGAATACTAAGCATGCTCTACCTGCATGCAGAACAGAGCTCTTAGCAGCGAGTACTCGGCAAAATGACCCTCTAAAGCAGGAGTAGTACTCTTACTCTTACCACCTTAGGGAGTGAGGCGACCCTTTGAGCGACAGGAGCACTGCCAAGTTCAACCTTAAGGGCAGCCCATCAGGGAGGCCCAAGCATGGAGATCGAAGGAGACGAAACTGCAAAACAACTCTCTAGAGTGAAAGGAGTACACTCCAAGCTCAGTAACAACCCTCTAAAATGAAGGGAGTACTGCCAAGCTACACCTAAAAGGCACCCTATCAGGGTGGCTCAAGAGAGACTAACAACCTGAAATCTAGGGAGCAAAATACTTAGCATAACATCCCTCTAGAGCGAGGAGAGAACAACAAGCTCAACCTAAAGTAACACTTATCAGAGAGGCTCACAGACAGCCTAACAACCTGCAGCACAAAGCTCCAGGGAGTGGAGTACTCGGCATAATCACGTACCTACGTGCAGAACAGGGCTGTAGGGAGCAACCACTCAGCATAGTGATCGTCTAAAGTGTGGAGAGTGCAATCATATCCCCCACCCTTAGGAAGTGGCATATTCAGTAAGAAAACCCTCAGAGTGAGAGGAGTACTACCAAACTCAACCTGAAGGCCAGGTTATCAGGGAACCCCACAAAAGACCCTAACAACCTTATACAACCACAGAATGAGCTCTGGGGAGAGAGTGAGAGTACTCCACATAGTAATCCTTTAAGTGAGGGAAGCACTGCCAAGCTCAACCTTAAGAACATCTGAACAATGAGGGTCACAGAGAGCCTGACAGTTTGCTTTAGAGAGAGGAGCACAAGCTGCACTCAACCTGTGTGCAGACCAGAGCTTTTAGGAGCAAGCACTCAGCACCACTACCCTCATAAAAAGAGGGGAATGCAATCATGCTCACCACATTAGGGAGTGGCATACTCAAGATGACCTCTGAAGTGAGAGGAGTACCACCAATCTCACCTAAAGAGCAGCTTATTAAGGAGGCTCACAGAGAGCCTAATGACCTAATACAGCCCCAGAATGGATCTCCAGGAGGAAAAGAGCTCTAAGGCAGAGCATGCTCTGTATAACAACCCTCTACAATAAGGAAAGTACTGTCAAGCTCAACCTTATGTGCAGATTATGCAGGGAAGCTCATATGGAGTCTAGCAATCTGAAATAACTGCAGAATAGAGCTCTAATGCCACCTAGAGTTCAACCTTATAGGTAGTATATCAAGGAGGCTCTAGAGCAGTGGTTCTCAATCCTGGTCCTGGGGGCCCCCTGCTCTGCACATTTTGCATGTCTCCCTTATTTAACACACCTGATTGAGATCATCAGCTCATTAG
>JAHKKF010527664.1:7437-23124 GCA_019740295.1 Labeo calbasu | reverse complement strand
CATAGTCAACCTTCACACTCTGCTCTTACTGGTGGAATGCGCAATCAGTGAAATGTGGCCAGCAGGCTGCGCAAATATAGCCATTAAGCCACCAACACGATATTGGCCAGTGTTTCAGTTTCTTTGTCCAACCCCTGTATATATATATATATATATATATATATATATATATACACACATGTATATATATATTAAATAAATATATACATAATGTAGGTAAGGTGGTCACCTCTTTGATCAGGCTGGCAACATAGAGGGCAGTGAGGGGCGTCTGCTCCGCCACCTTCATCACCACCGTGTTTCCTGTGGCCAGTGCAGGACCGAGTTTCCAAGCCTGCATCACCAGTGGGAAGTTCCACTGCAGGACGGCGTGAAAGAGAGAGAAAATAGTATATTACTCTGCAAATACATATTTAATTCTGAAATCCCAAAAGCTTATACTTACAGGGATAATTTGGCCACACACTCCAATGGGCTCATGCCTGGTGTAGCAGAAGTAATCACCATCAATGGGAATGGTCTTCCCCTCCCATTTGTCAGCCCAGCCAGCAAAATACCTGCAGACCAACCAATACCCAACAGGAAAAAAAACTGAGTTTTTAAATTTAGGATTAATTTAACTTCCATTATCGGATTTGATAGTTTTAACAAACTAACGAGCTTAATATGATGCATATTTGTCAGTCACACATAAATAAAACAATAAAACAGTCAATGATTTCAGCACCAAAAAGCTTATTATTAACTATTTGCATCTATTTGATTTTATTCAAATACTCATATTTTCAAAATTATAACACTTTATAATAACTTTCATTAATAAATCATTAACAAACATCATATAATGCTAGCATCATATAATATGATAATGTGCTTGTTAATATTTACTAATACGCTTATTAAACATTACCTAATAATTGACAGACTTATTTAATGTAAATTAAAATGCTTACAAATGTTACTCAACTTTCACTTTATATGGTCATGCATTTCTTGAAAATCTACAAATTATTTTGACAGATGGTTTACAATGATTAAAACATCATTCATAAATCACTAGTAAGTGTTACATAATGATTAATGGATCATTAGTTATTAATGCTCGCAAATGTCAAAGTTTCAGTTCATACGTTCATGCACTTCTTGAAATTTCACAAATGATTTTAACAGATGGTATATAATGATTAAAAGCTTTTGTTAAAGGGGTGCTATTATTCTTTTTCACTTTTTGAATTTTAGTCAGTGTGTGGTGTGTATGTTTCAAAATAAAAAAAGATCTACAGAGTTACAAATCTCAAAGTTCTCTCCAAAGGGAGAAAAAAAATCCCCTTTCAAGAACCACAACGAACGGCTCCTTTGGACTACAGCATTTGTTTTCCTGGAAGTTATGATGTCACAACGCGGTCCATTAGAATATCATTAAAATAAATCTCGCCTACGGAAATTCGAATGGTTGAGGGGTAAGTAACAAGCCGCAGCGCGGTGGGTATAAACACAAGCATTGACTAGAGTGGCCACGATCAGCTCCGGTGGCCGTGTTGGAGCCACGCCGT
Organism: Labeo calbasu; assembly: GCA_019740295.1. Classification (NCBI taxonomy): domain Eukaryota; kingdom Metazoa; phylum Chordata; class Actinopteri; order Cypriniformes; family Cyprinidae; genus Labeo; species Labeo calbasu. The sequence goes on along the minus strand of JAHKKF010527664.1, from coordinate 21,571 downwards.
AGACGTGTGCAGTGTGTGGTAAGAGATTTATTCATACAGTGTAGATGGCTTCACTTATAATGCAAGTGTTTTTTTTTTAAATGCATAAACTTGCACTGGAATAGGCTAGGCTAATCAGTAATGATGTTCTTTGATAATGTTAATGTTCTTTGCTTGTTTTCTGCTTTTTGATTAACTAAGCAAATGTAAGCATTATAATTAGCAACTTATAATATTTGTATTCAATTGTTGTCATATTAAATACAAATTAAGTCATATTAAAAACATTAGGCTGCTTTTAGCCTCATGCTGGAGCTGGTTTCGGGCAATAAAACTAAATATGTAAATAATTTAATAAATTAGAAAGATAGCATGTGTTGGTGATCTCGCAGGCTTACGATATGACCCAACACTACTGTAGCGTCAACTATACTCTAATATATACTTAACTATTGCGGACGAAACTTGCTGTTCCCTTTCGATACTACACTCGTACTGCGTCGTTAGACGCTATGGGGAAAAAATCCTTTTTTCTCCTTGACTGAAGCCTTTTTTCAATAACACAGTGAAACTGCACGGACATTGGATCGTGCAGAGAAACGAAACGAACCAATGACTCGGCAGCGGTGCTGCACGAGCCTATGGCGACGAAGCCCGCCGAAGCCCGCCAGAAAGGGCGGGGCCGTACGGCTATATAAGCGGCCGCTTCGCCATAGGATCCTCAGATTTGTTCTCCTTCAGCGATGGACTACTAGATCTTCACTCTTCGAGACAGAAGTCTTCGCCGTAGAAAGCCTCGGATCGGATTCGTATCTTTCTGCTCGGCTGACTCGCCTCCTCCGTTTTGGCTTGACGCCAGCTGCAGCCGCGATCTCTCTCCCCTGCCGCCATCCGGCGATTTAAAAGAGCTTATTTAAAAGAGCAAATTTAACAGCGTTGTTTCAAATGCTGCGCCGTTTCTGTCGCTCGTGCGTTTGCTTGGGGAAATCCCACGCAGAAGCCGCGCTCAACGAGACGGAATGTCCTCATTGCGAGGATATGAGTCTCGCCTCTCTGCGCTCGCGGATAGCATTCTTTTCAGAACGAGACTCCGCCCCTCGCACCCTCTCGTTTCCTTCTTCACAGGAGCCTGTCGGTCCAGCCCCCGAATGCCTCACCTTCTCCACAAAGAGAGGATTCTCCTGTCTTCTTTGCCCGCCCAGACCTGTGTCCCTCTGCAGCTGCGAGTGATCTGGTCTCCTTCGGCGGGAGCGAGCCCTCACACAGCCTCCTGGATGAATGGTTCCTGCCGGGGCGCCGTCAGGGCCCTCACCAACGGGCCTCCCCGATCTTTCCAGAGGTCCACGAGGAACTCAACAGGTCATGGCGCGCCCCCTACTCGGCGCGCCTGCGTTCTTCGTCTTCCTCCGCCCTCATGTCTGTCGATGCCGCCGAAGACAAAGGTTATGAGAAGCTGCCTCCCTTGGATGAATCAGTGGCCGCCCATCTCTGCCCGGATGTGCCTATGTGTCAGCTGGACAGGCTGCCTCAGCGTTACACTCCATGGCGGTCCTACAAGTATTCCAGGCCAAACTCCTCGCTGAAACTGACAAGTCTGCCCTGGACCCTGCCACACTGACGGAGTTGCGAAGCGCAACGGACCTGGCGCTGCACGCTACTAAGGGCACAGCCCAGGCAATAGGCAGGTCCATGGCCAGTTTGGTCGTGCTTGAGCGCCACCTATGGCTCACACTGACGGAGATCAAGGATGCGGATAAGGCCCCCTTCCTTGATGCCCCGGTCTCCCCCACGGGCCTGTTCGGACCTGCTGTTGAAGGTTTTGCCGAGCGTTTCTCTGCAGCTCAGAAGACGTCCCAAGCCATGCGACACTTCCTGCCGAAACGCTGCAGCTCCGCAGCTGCTTATGGCCGCCCCAAGTCCACGCTGCCTCAGCAGCCTGTGAAACCTGCTCCAGTCACCGCCGCTGCTGCTTCAGCTCAGCCAGCCAAGCCTGAGCCTAGACAGTGCTCCCGCTCGGCCAGACGCTACCCCTTCCCGAAGCGTCAGGGACCTCGGCCCAAGCTGGTGCTGGATCCGGCGCCTCCTCCATCGTCCTGATCTAAGGGACAGGAAAAGGAGGGGGCAAAGTCTCAAAAGGCCTCTGTTATGCCTCTAAGCACCCCGCATGGTTCTGGGTGCCGAGGTCGAAGTGTTTTGTGTAAAACCTGTTGTGAACACTGGGCCCGTTCAACTTGCACCCACACAATCAGTCGCTGTTATAGTGAACAAAATAAAACACAAACATTTTCAAAAAGAGAGCAATTTTCCTCTTCCACCTGTAAAGGGTGTCTCGCCTCGTCACGACGGCCAGCCACTCGAACGAATCCTACCCCTGGCCACTCGGGCAGAGGCCTGGCAGGCCATCCCTGGAGTGTCAGAATGGGTTATGGGGATAATAAAACAAGGTTATTCACTCCAATTCGCTCGAAGACCCCCGCGCTTCAGCGGCGTGGTCCCCACCTTAGTGGTACGCAAGGACGCGCACATCCTACGCTCCGAGGTGATGAATTTGCTGAAAAGGGGCGCTGTGGAAGTAGTTCATCCAGCCCAGAATGAGTCAGAATTCTACAGCCGTTCCTTCCTCGTCCCCAAGAAGGATGGAGTCCTTCGGCCCATCCTCGATCTGAGACACTTGAATCGGGCCCTCATGAAATGGCCGTTCAAGATGATCACATTGAAGCAGATCCTCTCGCACATACGCCCAGGGGACTGGTTCTTTTCTCTGGATCTGAAGGACGCTTACTTTCACATCCAGATAGCCCCCCATCACAGACGATTCTTGAGATTCGCCTTTGAGGGAGTGGCTTATCAATACACGGTTCTGCCCTTCGGCTTGTCCCTGGCTCCCCGTACATTTACGGCTCTTTCCCCTCTGAGACAAAGGGGAATCCGCATCCTCAATTACCTCCACGACTGGCTCGTTCTAGTCCAGTCAGAGGCAGAGCTGTAATCCCACAGATCACTTCTTCTCAGCCATTTGGGAATGCCTGGGACTCAAGGTCAATTTGGCCAAGAGTGCACTGCATCCCAGCCGACGAATCTCGTTTCTGGGAGCAGTTTTCGACTCGACCCAGATGAGGGCAATAGTCGTGCCAGATCAAGCTCTGGCAATACAGCGGCTCACGGCCTCATTCAAAATCGGAGCCTCTCACCCCCTCAAAACGTTTCAAAAGATGCTAGGCCTTATGGCCTCAGCATCCCAAGTGCTAAAGTTAGGCCTGCTTGTTATGAGGCCCCTTCAGTATTGGCTGAAACCACGGGTTCCATCTCATGCATGGCGTCCCGGACATTTGCGTATCAGGGTGGACCAGGCCTGTGTAGAAGCCCTGAACCCCTGGAAGAGCTTGCAATGGATGGAGAGAGGCTGCCCCTGGGTATGGTCTGCAGGAGGAAGGTGGTCACGACAGACGCTTCCAACACGGGTTGGGGAGCGCTGTGCCATGGCAAACCAGAAGGGATTCACATCAACTGCCGAGAGATGCTGGCAGTGTGTCGAGCCCTTCACTTCTTCTTGCCAGATCTGAAGGGACACCATGTGCTGGCCCGCTCGGACAGCATGATGGTGGTTTCCTATATAAATCGCCAGGGGGACTTTCCTCCAAGTGCCTCTTCACTCTAGTGAAGGACCTTCTGGAGTGGGCTCAGCTCAACCTGTGTTCACTGAGGGCAACACACGTACCAGGCAGACTGAACCAGGGTGCGGATATGCTTTCACGAAGCAACGTTCCCTCTGGGGAGTGGACGCTTCATCCGCAGGCGGTCCAGAAGATCTGGGAGGTCTTTGGCAAGGCAGAGGTCGACTCTTCGCCTCAGAAGACAACTCTCATTGCCCAATGTACTATTCGAAGGACAGGGACGCGTTGGCCCACTATTGGCCCAACCTCCTCCTTTATGCTTTTCCCCCAACATCCTTGATTCCTCAAGTACTCAAGCGAGTCAGGGAACAGAAACACAAACTCCTTATGGTGGCCCCTCTCTGGAGAAACCAGCATTGGTTCTCAGAGCTGTGCCAGCTGCTCGTAGCAGACCCCTGGCCCATTCCCCTGAGACGAGACCTCCTTTAGGCGAACGGGACAATATGGAACCCCTAGCCCAAGCTGTGGGCCCTGCATCTCTGGTGTCTGGACGGGAGTCTGTGAATCTCTCAGAGAGTGTTCTGAACACGATCTCTCAAGCTAGAGCTCCATCTACAATACGCCTCTACGCTCTTAAGTGATCTGTCTTTTCCGCCTGGTGCTCAACCCGCGGTGAAGACCCAGCCTACTGTGACATATCGGTGATATTGTCTTTCCTGCAAGAGCTGTTGGATAAAGGACGCTCCCCTTCCACGCTTAAGGTCTATGTGGCTGCTATAACGGCTTCTCATGCCCCGACAGCAGGCCAGTCAGTAGGCAGGAACAACTTGGTTGTTCGATTCTTGAAGGGATCCATGAGGTTGAACCCTCCTCATCCCCTCACTATCCCTACTTGGGACCTCTCAACGGTCTTGAGGGCACTGAAGGGCCCTCCTTTTGAACCATAACCGGGTTCAGATCTTCGATCCCTGACATTTAAAGCTACTCTGCTGTCAGTAAAGTGTATGGGAGATTTGCAGGCACTCTCTGTGAGCCCCCTCCTGTCTTGAGTTCGGACCAGGCAACTCTAAAGTCATCCTGAAACCGAGACATGGATATGGGCACAGGTGATTATGCTTTCTGCACTCCCTTCCTCAGAGGAGGATCAGGAGTTGAATTTACTCTGCCCGGTCAGGGCATTAAGGATGTACATTGGGCAGTCTGCCTCCTTTAGGCAGTCGGAATAGCTCTTTGTTTGCTTCGGTGGCCACAATAAAGGACATCCGGTCATGAAGTCATTGCAGAAATTTGTGCGGCGGCCAGCTGGGCCTCGCCGTCCACCTTCACTAGATTCTACAACCTGGACGTCCCCACCTTACAGGCGAGGGTCCTTTCTGCATAATGGAGCTAGTCCTATGCATGAGTGAATTACATGTCGGACTAAGCAATGAGAGCGACTTCAGGCTGCGCCTGCAGGCTGTATTGATTTCACTGTACTCTAGGCCCCAAGGGGTGCCTGGGCAGAAGTCTCTTAGTCGTTCCTCTACCATGGCACGGCGTGTATGGAATGGTTCCCATAGCGTCTAACGACGCAGTATGAGTGTAGTATCGAAAGGGAACGTACTCGGTTACTGTCGTAACCTCGGTTCCCTGAGATACGGGAACGAGTACTACATTACTGGCCGTGCCATGTCACTGCACAACTTAGTTGTCACTTCAGTCAAAGTAACCTGAGGATCCTATGGCGAAACGGCCACTTATATAGCCGTACGGCCCCGCCCTTTCTGGCGGCCTTTGTCGCCACAGGCTTGTGCAGCACCGCTGCAGAGTCATTGGTTCATTTCGTTTCTCTGCATGATCCAATGTCCGTGCAGTTTCACTGCATTATTAAAAAAAGGCTTCAGTCAAGGAGAAAAAAGGACTTTTCCCCATAGCATCTAACGACGCAGTACTCGTTCCCGTATCTCAGGGAACCGAGGTTACGACAGTAACCGAGTACGTTTTGTCAAGGGGCGTGGCAGTACTGAAACACCGTCTAAGCTGTTCGCCAATCACAATGCAGTGGGAGAGCTAACCAATCATAAGATTTCGTTTTTCGGAAGGCGGGCCTTCACTAATTGAGCCATTTGTGCCAGGCTGGGATAAATGTATTGAAATAATGTAAATTATGTAAAAAATAATGCATTTTTCAAACCACCAAGCATGAAAGCATGTTCTAGTACACTCCCAAATCAAAATCAAGACTTTGTAAAAGAGCATAATAGGACCCCTTTAATGGGCAGGACTTTTTGCTACTGTGGTGTGATCCGGGTAGGGTTAGGGATGGGTAGGTTTAAGGGTTGGTTAAAGGAGTCATCAGATACAAAGTTCAATTTTACATGTTGTTTGAACATTAATGTGTGTTGGCAGTGTATGTACAAATCTACCCTATAATAATAAAAATCCAAGCAGTGGTTTTTAATTAATCTGTAAAAGTAATATCCCCTTTTTCAAATCGAGCCATTCTCAGATGCTTGTCGGTGTGCCGTCACACCAACAGAGGCTGCTCCCACGATAGTTAACTGACGTGAGCGTCTTACCTCAGACCTGCCTTAAATCAGCTGTAACAGTCGACCTCCATTGTTTTGATGCCGGAGCAGGGATGTAAGTTAGACAAGAATATCTCAGATTGAGCGACTGAGGTGTTGTGTTGCTGGATGTAATAATAAACATAGTGGTCGTCATTTACTCCCGACATCTGAGCAGCTGAACATGCAGTGGATTATGTTTGTTTGTGAATGGAATGCACCTCCCAATCTACATAAATGCATTTATGTTCGCGCAAATCATTTGTGATTCAGCTTCACTTACAGCAGAAGTGAGTATAGGGGTTTTTTATGAATCTCTGCAATCACCTTTCCTAATAACACAGTTAGCAAGTTTCGCAGCTAAACGCGCTAAATGCGGCTAAAGTAAACAATCTCTCACTCCACGGAGAGAAGAGAGGGGCGGGGTGAACAGAGCTCATTTGCATTTAAAGGAACAATCCATTAGAATGAGATGATTTTTGCAGAGCTGATTTTAAAGGTAAAAAGGGTGTTGTTTTACACTACCACTGAAAATTCTTAACCAAAGTATATTATACACTTTTCATTAAGACCTTAAAGAATCATATCAACTTGGAAAATGGGCATCCAATGACCCCTTTAAGGGGTCAGAAGTGTACAAGAGTCAATTTGAATTTTATACTATTTACTATACATACTATTTACTCTATTAAATTATATAAAAACATGCAATCAAAGATGTTTTGCACCCAAATTACAAGCATTTAGCTAAAGTTGACTAACCACCCTTTACACAATTGTTGTTAAATCAAATTCCAAAGCCCATGATGGTACTAAATGATTATTAAATGTGTATTACCATTTACAGATGATGAATAGTCTCCACTTTAGATTGAGCACTACAAAAACATGAACAACTGATTAATAAATGTTGTTTAAAGATTCAGGACATTTGGGACATTTTTTGCCATTGAGATGATGATTAGTAAACATTTATAAACATTTATAAATTATGTAAAGTCTTAACTTTAGATAGGGTACTTGGATTGGGTAAAAACATGAACAAATAATTAAGCAATGTTCATTTTGTTAAGATGTTTAAATAGTGTCTACACAACAAACAAAGGTCAGACTGTGATAATGAGTTAATGAACAATATGTTAACATGAATTGTTTGTGAATTTTGTGTACTAATTAACTTACATTTGTAAATGTAAAAGAGCTTTGGGTAATATATGAACTGATGTTTAATGACATTTGTAAGCATTCAAAAATTTTAATTATTGCATAGTTTCTTTTTTAGTATAATTTGTAGATTTTAAGGAAGTGCACGATCATATGAAAGTTTAATGACATTTGTAAGTATTTCAATTTACGAATAATGACTAACTAACAACAAATGATCTGTTAATTATTACGCAATGTTTGATAAGTTTATTAGTAAACATTAACAAGCACATTATCTCATATTTGTAGTATATGGATATATATTAACTAATAATCCGTTAAGCATTATGGAACGTTTGTTAATGATTTACTAATGATAATTATTAAAAAGTGTTACCTTCAAAGTCCATTTATTCAAATGGCTTAGAATCAGCATAAATCTGTTCATTGAGAAAACAATTTGATTTAACTAAAAAGAACAGATATGGTTCAAATACAGCCAGCTGTGAAACAAGCAATATTTCATTAGTTCAAATTTGATACTAATTTGAATTTACTGATGATAAATATAACAATTGGGTTTCTATATATTTAAAACACATTTTATTAGTACCATTACAGAAATCCTGTTTATCTTATGTATGACTAAAAAAATATGCATCACCTTGAGTTTATTAGTTTAAGTCAAAACTGTGTCATTTTATATAAAATTTGAGTACATAAATCTTAAATTTAGGTCCAACATTTTTATAATGCTGAAATCTGTAAACTGCTAAGAAGATGTGAATAGTAATTCATACTAATGAATTAGTAAATAAACCATTAGACTAAAAATAAATTATATTAGACAAATGTCATACATCAGTTTCTGTTTCAACTAGCAAACACTATGGAGGACAATTCATCAAAAGTGTGTAAAGTTCACCTCAAGCACTTGATCACCGTGGGCATGTCTGCAGTGTAGGAGACCGCATATGGCTTTCCATTGTCAAGAGTCTCTAGTTCCTATTCCAAAATATACAAATGATATTAACATTCCATGGTATTACTGTAAATTAAGTATAAATCAATACTGATATACTGTTATATAACTGATATGTTTAAAAATTAAATAAACAGTGTGGAAATATAGCAAGAAAGTAATATCAATTTTGACTAACTAAAAACATATTTTCTAAAATAATTTTCTAAGTTTTACTTCTAGTATTGTTAAAAAGTATTAAGACTCAAATTAGTAGTCCAGACTCTCAGTATTCATAATCTTTGTGTGCATCTGAATTTGTAATCTTGTTGGCTTTCCCATTTAGATTATTTTCTTGTGTTCTTTATTTGGTTATTCTGATTTTTAATTCAAACATGTTTTTGGGATTTTGTATTGCTTAATAAATTTGCTGCAATGCATAGTGATGAGAGTAGGGTTGGGTATGGAAAATCCATTTCTGATTCCAGAATCGGATACTTAAGGTCAGGAATTGGATACTTCTTGTGAAATTTAAAATTTTCGATTCCGCCTATCGATTCCTATATGTGGTTCTTTTTTTTTTTTTTTCCATCTTTGAGGACCCAACCTAGCGATCTGCCAGGACCTTGCTCACTAATCTAAACGCATAGCGCTCCAAAGTATGGCTACACTTGCGATTAGGGACGGGCGATACCACTTATTTTGTTTTTTCGATACAATGCCGATACTTTTAAGGCCAGTATCATCGATATCGATACTGATACTGACATGACACTTCAAAACTTAAGTTTTAAATATTGCATTTGTTAAATTACTAAGCGTAAAATATATAATGATACACACTTAACTTTATATTTGAAATGCATTTTAACATTTAATATGCCTTAATATTAAAGTATTTTCAACTATAGGTATATATGTATATACATATATATGTATATAATTAATGCAAATAAATAAAATTAATTCATAAGGGGCTGCCAGTGACAAGCTGTTATAGACATAAAATGCAATCCTTTTATTTTGACAGCAGACATATATTTAAAGGAACACTCTTTTTTTCACTTTTTTTGAAAATAGGCTCATTTTCCAACTCCCCTAGAGTTAAACAGTTGAGTTTTACCGTTTTCGAATCTATTCAGCCGATCTCCGGGTCTGGCGGTAGCACTTTTAGCATAGCTTAGCATAGATCATTGAATCCGATTAGACCGTTAGCATCGTTAGCAAGTTGTGATTTTTTTAGGCCAATATGGCTAGGAACTATACTCTCATTCTGGCGTAATAATCAAGGAACTTTGTTGCCGAACCATGGGTGCAGCAGGCGCAATGATATTACGCAGCCATCAACTCTGCTGGCTGCATCTCTGCATCTACACAAACTTAGTCCGATCACTTTCAGGCGCTGCGTGATATCATTGCACCTGCTGCACCATGGTACGGCAGCAAAGTTCCTTGATTATTATGCCGAAATGAGAGTATAGCTCCTAGCCATATCGACGTAGAAAATCTTTAATTTTCCGTCAGTCTTAGTACACGATGTAACTACTGAAGAGTAAAGTTTTAAATAGCAAAAATATCAAAACTCTTTGGTTATTTTTGAGCGAGATGCTAACGGTCTAATCGGATTCAATAATCTATGCTAAACTATGCTAAAAGTGCTACCGCCAGACCCAGAGAACGACTGAATGGGTTCGAAAATGGTAAAACTCAACTGTTTAACTGGGAGTTGGAAAATGAGCCTGTTTTCAAAAAAGTGGAGTGTTCCTTTAACATTACTACAAAATAGAATATGGTCAATGAACTTTAAACATTAATTTAAATAAATTTAATTGCACAAATTATTTAGGCTACAATTTCAATTAGTTTATTGTGAAATATTTTTTATTTGAGTATCAATATATTGATACTTCAGGATCGATACGCCCATCCCTACTTAGGCAAAGTAGCCTATAATATTTGTCATAACCTAAACATGTTGCAATAGATGTGTCACCACCAATATGACAAAGCATTTTAATTTAACAGATTGTTAAAGATCACAAACATGATTCAAATACCAATGTGATTCTGTTCCTAAATTACAATGATTCATCTGTTTGATTCCTCAACCTTTCCAAGATTTATCGGTTACGTTGTTATGCCAGAAGATGGCGAAAGGGGGCTGTTAATAATGTATTTGTCTTTTATCATTCATTCAAAAACACTGATTCATCCAGTAATGAACCAAGTAAATCTTAAGTGTATCACTGAATCATTCACCTATAAATTAGGCCTACATGTGATTTTGTTTAGTTGTCTAATGTTTTTTTTCTTTGGAATCATAAGAGAATCACAACTTCCATTTAAAAAAAACAACAACAACCCAATTTTTCCACAATCATGCAGCTCTATTTTGCAAACCGCTCTTAAGTGAATCTTGTTTTTATGTAGCCTGTTGATTTTTGTTCATGGTATTCAGCTGCAACTAAATGTTTAGCAAAAAAAGAAACAGAATAAATATGCTTGATATCACCTTTTATTCACACTGGAATAAAAAAAAAATCTGAATCAATAAGCAGAATTGGAATCAGAATTGATAATTTTCTAACCCTAAATGTAAGAAAAAAAAAGGCGCTGAAATGATCAGATATAAATAATATACTTCATTTAATTGGGGCCTGTTTTGATTGAAGTCTTTCATGTTGCTGAATCAAACTGAAAGCATTCTTACAAGCATTTAAGAAATCAGCTCAAAGTCTGTCAAGACAAAGGTTGTTTGAGTGACTCACAGCTAAATAGGCAGCATCTCTCTCTATGCAGTCTGCTAAACGGCTCAAGAGCAGCCCGCGGTGGGACGCATCCATACGCCGCCAAGGAGAACCAAGCTTGAAGGCATCTCTGGCAGCCTTGACAGCTTTATCCACATCCGCCTGTTTGCAAAAAAAAAAAAAAAAAAAACATGGAAGAGAAACACAGACCGAAAACACCATGCAAGACTCGATTTAGGCCTGCTAACGCAACTATCCCTTGCTCCATCAGGCCATATTTCCTTATTGGCAGCATTACATGAAATACACTGCACAAAGAAATGAACAAACAGATATCTTAATGAGTTCATGTCAGAGTCTTCAGAGTATTAAGTTATGCTTATTACATAATGTTTGTTAGGTAATGTTAGTTCTGTTGAAGCTGGCTATTTGATATGTGTTAAATAAATCTGCACAGCTATTTTTATTCTCAGCTCCTGGTTTATATCTGCTATGCCGGTGTAGGAAAATCAAGCAGACGCACGTTTATCAGCAGGAGTAGGGAGGGGGTTTGTTAAATAAACTCAGGAGGAGTCGAATAGAAGTAAAGTTAAGGTTAAAAATGAACATTCTGTCATCATTCACTAACCTTACACTTGTTCTAAAGCTGTGTGAGTTTCTTTTTTCTGTTGAACACAAGAGAAAATATTTTGAAAAATCTTGGTAACCAAATGACGGTAGCCGACTGAATACCATACTATTATTTCCCATACAACGGAAGTCAATAGCTACTGTCAACCGAGAGTTTTCAGCACAAAATGAAATGTGATTGGTTGCTTTATCTGTCAGTCATATGGCCTCTTGGGTGATTGAATTGGCATTGGCCATTCAAAGAAGCCAAGGTTCCCAGACCTTCTCCTGTCAGTCTGAAGGTCTGGCTATGCAAGACTAATAGACAATAGACCCAGTCAATTTCATTCATATATACAGCTGAAGTCAAAAGCTTAGCAGAATTTGCAAAATGTTAATTAGTTTCCCAAAATAAGAGGGATCATACAAAATGCATGTTATTTTTTTATTTAGTGCTGACCTGAATAAGATATTTCACATAAAATCCTTTTACATTTCTATAGCCAACAAGAAAAAAAAAAGTTGAATTTATAAAAAGGACCCCACTGAGAAGTTTACATACACTTAATTCTTAATACTGTGTTTTTACCTGAATGATCCACAGCTGTGTTTTTTTGTTTAGTGATAGTTGTTCATGATTCCCTTGTTTGTCCTGAACAGTTAAACTGCCTGCTGTTCTTCAGAAAAACCCTTCAGGTCCCACAAATTCTTTGATTTTTCAGCATTAGTGTGTATTTGAACCCTTTCTAACAATGACTGTATGATTTTGAGATCCATCTTTTCACACTGAGGACAACTGAGGGACTCAATTTATTTGCATTTATTATGCTTTTTCACTTTTTGAACTCAGTGTGTGGCGTGTATCTTTGGGTATAAAAAGATCTACAATGTTACAAATCTCAAAGTCCACTCCAAAGGGAGATATTTTGTTTTTTTAAAAAAATCTCTTTTCAAAAATTACAACGAACGGCTTCTTTGGACTACGTTTGTTTTTCGCATGCAATGAAAACACAACGCGGTCCATTAGAATATCATTAAATTAAATCCCGCCCAAGGAAATTGGAATTGTTGAGGTGGGGGATTAGCCTAGCCGTGTGCAGTACAGGGGGTCAAATACATGCCGAAGCCGCAGATTACTCCGGTTGCCGTGTCTGAGCTATAGAGAGTGGGAATGTGATGTCAGCAACGCACAGCATTCTGGGACTTTCGGACACGGACGCTACAGTCTAGACTGGATAATAGTGGAGGTAGATGTTAAAATTTATATTGTGCATTTAAAAACACATTAGAATGGAGAACGCTTGCTGTGACATAAACTGCCATATCTGCTGTCATGACCGGAGTGGAGAACGGATCTAAAATGAAGCACAATTTTATGCTTTTCAGCTTGAAACAACACAATGGCGAAAGCAGCTCAATGAAAATGAACAACTTCAAAATCTGGCTTTGTCGTTGGTATTTATTATTTATTACAGATTCATAATTTCTGATCCACATGAATTTGTAAGTGCTCCCGCTATGAATAACACGTTTGGAAATGTAATTTAATCTGTGATATGACTCGTTAAGATCACCGTCCTTGTTCATAAAGCAACTCATGTGATTAAACGTTACTGTTCAGCAGCTCTTTGCAAGAAATCGTGTATTTCTTCAATTTAAGTCCAGTCAAACTTATTGAACTCTATCCCTTAATGAAATTAGGGCGATATGGTATATGATTAAATACATCAGCGAATACTTAGGAATATTCATTCATGTTTACAGCCTGGTACAAAAAGTGGTTTTGGTCTATATAGCTAGTTTTGCCCTTCATGTCAACTGTGAAGGGGTGAATTTTTTTATATGACTCATCCGTTTTAATTATATTAAAGTTAAAGTTCTGAATAATTTAGGGCATGGCCATTTGAGTGACAGGTGGATTGCTGCTGCTGTCACCACCGGCGCTCTAGGTGGGCGTGGTTTCAGCAACCAGCTCCACCCACATCCCACCTCTTTGCCCATTTTCGATTATCTGGGAGTGACGTGCAGTGACGTGACTCCAAGATGGCGACGGCCGACTCCCGCCCACCAAAAATATTAATCTCAAAATCATACAGTCATTGCTGGAAAGGGTTCAAATACACAAAAATACTGAAAAACCAAAGAATTTGTGGGACCTGAAGGATTTTTCTGAGGAACAGCAGGCAGTTTAACTGTTCAGGATAAACAAGGGACTCATTAACAACTATCACTAAACAAAAGAACACAGCTGTGGATCATTCAGGTAACAACACAGTGTACTGACCAAAATTATAAACGCAACACTTTTGTTTTTGCCCCCATTTTTCATGAGCTGAACTCAAAGATCCAAGACTTTTTCTATGTACACAAAAGGCCTATTTCTCTCAAATATTGTTCACAAATCTGTCTAAATCTGTGTTAGTGAGCACTTCTTCTTTGCTGAGATAATCCATCCACCTCACAGGTGTGACATATCAAGATGCTGATTAGACAGCATGATTATTGCACAGGTGTGCCTTAGGCTGGCCACAA
>JAHKKF010527656.1:45842-59924 GCA_019740295.1 Labeo calbasu | reverse complement strand
ATAGTGGCGATCACACAACGGGTTTTGCGGTGCAAAAATCCCCGGAGGGTGGATTTATTGACAATAAAGTGAAAATAACTCAAAACTGGGTGCTCCGTGTCGTCCTTTCTGTGTGCTGTGCTCTAGGTCTCCTCTTCCCGTGAACCGTGAGTGCAAAGCTGGCGTATATATATATATATATATATATATATATTTTTTTTTAACTAATTATCAATAAATAAATAACTAAAACTAAACATTAATAATAACTAGATTAAAAAAGATAAGCTATTACTAACAATACTAAAGTTATTTTATTATTATTATTATTCAACTGGAGGGTTACTAACATTCTGTCACAGGTGTCGTGTGCGGGAATGAGGAGTAGGGATGAGGAGATCAGGAACACACAGTTTATTTATATAATCCATACAATGGAACAGGAATGAACAGGAACAGCAGGGAATCCACACGCAACAACACTAAAAGGATGTTAAATGACATGAAGTGACTTACAAGAACCGACAACCAAACGGGGAACAGAACCCAACTTAAATAACCAGGCTAATCAGACGAGGACAGGTGTGATTGATTAAACAATGACGTAATAATTGAAAACAGAACTGGAAAGACCAAATAAGGGCATACACAGGGAAAAACCAAAGAAACAGTCCACAGGGGTGTGACATTACCCTGGAGCGCCCTGGAGGCTCATGCAAGGCAGACACAGGAGGAAGAGGGGGTACGCCTCCAGGGCAGATCAGGGAGCTCAGGGAGCCATGGCGGGTCAGGGAGCTCAGGGAGCCACAGCGGAGCATACAGTCCTGGATGCCATGGCGGGTCAGGGAGCTCGGGGAGCCACGGCGGAGTATACAGTCCATGCGGCCATGGTGGATCAGGGAGTTCAGGAGCCATGGCCAAATATACAGTCCAGGCGGCCATGGAGGATCAGAGAGCCCGGGAAGCCATGGCCGAGTACACAGTCCAGACGGCCATGGCGGGTCAGGGAGCTCAGGAAGCCATGGCCGAGCACACAGTCCAGACAGCCATGGCGGGTCAGGGAGCTCGGGAAGCCATGGCCGGGAAGCCATGCAGAGGACTCATCTGGTTTCCCATGGTCTTGTGCCAATGGCCATTTAGGTGACGAGGTCTTCGTTGGGGAACTGTCTATGGGGCTCATCCAGTTAACATTCAGGTCATCTCTAGGTACTGATCTACCATCTGGACTGGACTGGATCCGGGTGACTGCAGTGACCATCTGATCTGGATACAGACTGGATCTGGGTGGCTACGGTGACCTCGGAATAAGAACAAAACAGACTAATATTAGCGTAGATGCCATTTTTATTATGATGTAACAAGTACATCAGGTCTTATGGGAAGTGTTACTGGTTCCAGTTGACCTAATTAATGTAGCCTAGCAATCCTTTAACGGATTTGAATTATAGAAATGTGTTATGTGTAAGCCAGGTTAAAGAGATGGGTCTTTAATCTAGATGTAAACTGAGTGTGTCTGCGTCCTGAACAACACTAGGTAGATGTTCCAGAGTTTGGGCGCTAAATAGGAAAAGGATCTGCCTCCCACAGTTGTTTTTTATATTCTAGGTATTATTAAATGGCCAAAGTTTTGAGATCATAGTGGACATAAAGGACTATAATGCGATAAGAGCTCACTCCAGAACTGAGAATAATTTTGTTACAATTCTATAACCAATTCCCTCAGTTACCTTCAAAAATGTTTGAAAAATCATTTAAAAATTCTAAGATTGATTATTCAGCGTAATAGCAACCTTTATTTATATACCGCCTTTAACAACACAGAATTGTGACAAGGCGGCTGTACAGTATTAAATGGGAAGTAGTACATCAATAATACAAAAGGGCAACAATGAACACTCAATTTTCAGGTAAAGGTAGTTAATCAAATACAATAAAATAAAATACAATATCGTGTGAAGAGAAAGTGTCCCCAGCTAAGCAAGCCAGAGGCGACAGCGGCAAGGAACCAAAACTCCATCGGTGACAAATGGAGAAAAAAACCTTGGGAGAAACCAGGCTCAGTCGGGGGGCCAGTTCTCCTCTGGCCAGACGCAGAGGACTCACCAGGTTCCCGTGGTCTTGTGCCGACAGCCGTCTAGGTGACGAGGTCTTCACTGGGGATCTGTCTCTGGGGCTCATCTAGTCAATGTGGTCTCCGCTGACATGAAGTGCTGTAGAGGTCGTCTCTAGGTGCTGATCCACCATCAGCACCTAAAGGTGACTTGCTATTACGGACTGGATCCGGGGGACTGCTGTGACCATCTGATCTGGATACGGACTGGATCTGGTGGTTAAGGTGACCTCGGAATAAGTTGTGTAATATATAATAGCAATTATATATTATTTAATATTTTATACATTTATTATTATAATAGTGGTTCAACTGTTTAGTGGTGGGCGATATGACCGAAAAATTAAACCCAGATACACACTTACTAGTAATTAGCTTTGTCTCGACACCAAAACGTTATCAATTTATACCTACAAGGTCACATGAAGCTATATTTATTAAAAATCAAATCAAAACTAGTTGATTTTATTGTTTGTGGCGCCAACTGTAAACAACTGCCCAGCAAACAACTAAATGTGGACAATTACGCAAAGTATTATTAGCCTAACATTAACATCATGTTATTTTAGCATCACCGAGATGATTGGGTTTTCATCAGCGGTTACTCCAGTCTTAAGTGTCACCTGATTTTTCAAAAATGCATTCTATATACTAATACACTGATTTATTATTAGAATTATCAATGATGATTTTTTTTTCTCCAGGATTTTTTGATGAATAACAAGTTAAAAAGAACATAATTTACTCAAAATATAAATCTTTTCTAACAATGTAAACCTATGTTGTCACTTTTTATTAATTTAACACATCCTTGGTGAATACAAGTATTAATTTCTTAAACAAACAAAAAAAAAAGTATCAACCCCAAACTTTTGAACAGTGGTGTATATTGTTAGAAATATTTATATTTTAAATAAATGCTGTCTCTTTATTCAAAGAATCCTCAAAAAATATATCTCAGGTTTAAAAAAATATTAAGCAGCACAACTGTTTCCAGCACTGATAATAAATCAGCATATTAGAATGATTTTTGAAGGATCATGTGACACTGAACACTGGAGTAATGATGCCGAAAAAGTTCAGATTTGATCACAGAAATAAATTAGTTTTCTTTAATATGTCTGTATAGTTTTTATTATTGTTATTATTATTTTTATTAGTAGTAGTAGTTATTTTAGTATGCATCAGGTTTATAAATTAAAAATGAAAGTAAATGTTGATTTGGCAACTAGATTAAATAAAATGAGTTTTACTTTTGTAATATTTTATTTCATTTAAGTAACAAACATACTTTTGTAATATTTTATTTCATTTAAGTAACAAACATGTTTTTATGATGTACAACTAAAACGGACTTGACTTTCTGTAGCAGTGTTGTGTTTATCAGTGTGTTTTTCTTGAATCTGCACTAGGTTTTGGTCGAGACTGTGTGAACGAGAATTTTGAGCGCCGGGAGCCGAACCTGTGCCTGTGGTTCGCTCGGCGCTTTGTGCGCGGAGAGGGACTCATCCGAACCATCGAGTGGAAACTTTTAGCGCACCTCCCCGAACCACCGCGCTTCCGGCACTGCGTGTGCGTCCTCAACAACACGCTCTATATCCTTGGAGGCCGGAAATACTACGGTGCCCTGGATATAATGAAGACAGCGCTGAGGTGAGAATCTTTGGATCATCTTGTGTTGGTACACAGCCATATGAAATAATCAGGCAAGGACTGTACAACAGTGGTTCTATGGTGACAAGGTCATTGCCATTTCAGAAAATGTCAGAATTATTGCACATTCAGATAAGCACAAATCAATAGAAATTCAAGTCATATTTTACCTAATCTAATTGTTGTATTGTAAAGATTGTGTTAATTTAAATGATAAGTCATAAAAGTTGGTAATTCCTGACACTATGTTAACTTTTTTCTATTCTATTTTTTCTATTCAACAAAAATACTATTGAGAAACCACAATCACAAATGATATAGTCCATTAAAGTTAAGATTTACAGTTTCTAAGTTTATTGTGAGGTTTCCTGGCAGATTAGCATAGCAAACAACCACCTGAAAGAAAACAGACTGACTGTACTACACTTTCATTTGAGCAAAATGTCAAAGATCTCTAAACTCCTACTTATTGGTTTGCCAAGAAAATCGAGAGAAGCAGAACTCTATTCCTTTGTCTACTCCTGTTTGCAGATTTGATCCTGCTCAGGGCAGATGGGAACGTCTTCCTGACATGTCCAGACCCAGGGATTACTTTGTCGCTGTGTGTTATAGAGGGAAGGTGTTTGTCCTGGGTGGAAACTGCGATGACATGAACTGTCTGGACTCAGTGGAGTGTTACACAGCTGAGGACAACACCTGGAGGTCCAACCTGTCTATTGCTGTTAACTACAGAGTCTTTAGTTATGCTCATAGAACATACTACAGAAAAATTACCAAAAAATAAAACACAGCACATTTTGAATGCCTTCTGTCTCTCTCCCACCCATTTTAGGTCTTTGAGTTTATACTTATGAGCTGATGATCAGGTGTGTTAGATTAAGGAGACAAAGAAAATATGCAGTGTTGGTGGGGGCTTGAAGAACAAGGTGGAAAACCTCTGGTATAAATAACAAAATATCAACACACATGTCTGTATCTGCATGTTGCTGCAGGATATTTTCTCTTAACTAACCTCATGGTTCTTCATCATGTTTGACATCTCAGTGTGTTTTAAGTAAATAAATAGAAAACTAGAATTTATTGTAAACCAACTTATTTGATCTATTTGCAAGTTATATTTAATATTAGTAATATTCACACTCTTTAATCATATACCGAGTATGTCGAAAACGGCTTCATAAAAATTTCGTCTTTCACACAATGTATCACGTAAATAATGGCCTTTTTTTTTTTTTTTCTATAAAACCCTAATAGTGTAATTTAACACCGTCGTGTTAAATATTTAGTTACCTCTTACCTCTTTCTGTTAAAACTGAAGTCTCGCGCTGGGATTCAGTGAAAAAATAACCTAAAGTATAAGTCTTATTTACTGGCTAATTTTACTGACTTTTGCTGGAGACTATCTTTAATTTTTAAATTTCAATATTTTAACTAAGCATTTTGTCTCATTCTAACAACAAACTGGGCTGTTCAAGCTATAGTCATTAAACATCAAACCTGAAATGTTTGTTTTCCTCTTCTTGCTATCACACAGGTTGTCTCATCCTCTGGATGTTCCTCTCTGCGGTCACGCCGCGGCTGTGTTGAACGGAGAGATGTTTGTGTCGGGCGGCTGCGACTCTCATCTGCGCTGTTATCCGTCTCTGTGGCTTTACGACCCGGTGCACGGCTGCTCAAAACGCGCACCCATGACAGCAGGAGCGGGACGGGCAGGTCATGTGATGCTGGTTTCGGGACACCGATTGGCCATGGCAGGGGGGTTGCAGCCAATGTGGGCGGGCTTTGGAGACCAGCTACAGTGCGAGTCGTATGATTCCGTTCGTGACTCCTGGATGTCTTTCCCCGTGCTGCCCCGACCGCACTTCTCACCTGCTGCAGCTGCTCTTGACGGACAGCTGTATGTTTTGGGAGGGTCATCGGCTGATTCAGCCCGTGATATGCCCTGGGTGCCATGTCTAAGTCATAGTCATTGCTGGACTTTTAACTCCAGTGAATGAAATTTACTGTGTTATATAAGCTGACATCATATAAAGAGAGAGCAACGTCACCTGTGTACATGTTGAAATAATGTGAATGTTGTTTGTGTCCTTGAGTTCCATAATTAAAGAGCTGAGTGTTGTTGCTGTTGCCTTAAATTTGCATGTGCTTTTACATTGTGTGCATAGTGCTCATGACACAACACATACTGTGCTAATGGAGACACTGAATATGTGCAAATTTTGAGAAAATATTGTTAAATTTGTGATGCAGAAATATGCTGTTGGTCACTGACAGGACCAAAACTGAAAGAATATGGTAAACAAAATGCAAATGTTGAGGTGGATTTTTCTTGTGAAGCTGATATGGACATGCAGTATCTTATTATGGAACATGGACTCTTGAATCTCCCCCCTTGTTGGCACCGGCCCTGCTCTAGTCTCCACCACATTCAAATTAACACACTTCTATAGAATTACAGCAACTATGACCAACACGAGAATGAGTGTGTGTGTGAGAGACAGAAAGAAAAACATGTGATTGAGGAAGTAAAATGAAAAGGGTTTTTGTTTTAGAGTAATAAATGATGTGATGCTAAATGAGGAATGAGAGCAGATATAATATTCATGCAGTTTGAAGCTGCAGACAGAAACATCAGACTCAGGACAGAAACACACGACCTCTAAAGTAAGAACAACTCACAGGTTCATTCATTAAATAGATTTAGACTTTTGAGATGTTGATATTGTCTTAATGATTGCGTAAGATGCATTTATGTTCCTGTTAATTTTTTATTATCACTGAAATTATGTGTACTAAACACCAAAACTAATCAGTGAATATGTAAAATCTACATTCATTTATCTTTCCTCTTCAGAAATGGACCAAACTCTAAATTTCATTCTTCTTCTCATTGGTGAGTGTGTTTATGTTTTTTTTTTCCCTTTATTTATGGTTTCTAGTTTCATTAGGTTTGATTCTGTTATGAAAAGCACTAAAGCAAAGCCTCTCTTTCACAGCTCTCTGCTCCGTATCTGAATGTGTTCAGCGTCAGTATCACTTTATAAATGAGAACAAAACCTGGTCTGAAGCTCAGAGATACTGCAGAGAGAATTACACAGATCTGGCCACAGCTGACAACATGAATGACATGAATGAACTGAACAAGAGTTTGAATTCTGGAGGTTTTCCGTATATCTGGATTGGGCTGCAGAAGACGGGTCGTGATGAATGGCAGTGGTCTTCAGGTGAACCTGCGCTCTATCTGAACTGGGCTACTGGACAACCTGAACACACTTATTGCGTTGTGATGTTAAATGGACAATGGCATGATTTGCCATGTGGTGATAACCGGCATTTCATCTGCAACACCAGTGAGTGCACTTATTTAAATTTAATTTATTTAAATTCAAAACCATTCATTTATAGATGTGCATATATCAAATTTGTAATGCACTACTAACACCTATTTTAATTTAATTGTGAACATAGAAGTGACTGTTTATTTGTAACACAAATTCAATTTCAGTTTGGACACAAAAAAAAAAAAAAAAAACAAGCAAACAAACAATCAATCAAAAAAGACAATTGTTTGTTGTCACAATGGGATATATCTAGATTTAACTAAGCAAATAGGTAAGAGCCTCCCATTGGATAATTACTACATGGATGATTATGTTTCAGCTGGCAACAAGTTATTTAACCCTAAGTGATCCAGTGAGTACCTTCTCATTTCTTAAAGGGGTCCTATTATGCTCTTTTACAAAGTCCTAATTTTGTTTTGGGGTGTACTAGAACATGCTTTCATGCTTGGTGGTTTGAAAAACGCATTATTTTTAACATAATTTACATTATTACAATACATTTCTCCCAGCTTGGCACATAAGGCTCGAATAGTTCTGGGTTTAATGGAATCCCGCCTTCCAAAAAACAATATGTGTTGTGATTGGTTAGCTGTCCCACTGCATTGTGATTGGTGAACAGCTTAGACGGTGTTTCAGTACTGCCACGCCCTTGTTGAAGATGCAAGTTCCGTGTACAACTGTTAGCGCAAGCTAGATTAAAGTGATTCTTACGTTTTAAATATGGATATTTTTCTTACAAAAACGCATCGATTCGCTACAGGAGGCCTTTATAAATAAAACTTGGGAGTGCCAGGATAAATTTTAATATAACTCCGATTGCATCCGTCTGAAAGAAGGATGTCATATACACCTAGGATGCATGGAGGGTGAGTAAATAATACACTATAGTAGTGTTGGGTCCTATCCTCAGCCTGAGAGATCGTCAGTACATGATATTATCGTCCTAATGTATTTAATTATTTGTTTACATAGTTTCATTGCCCGAAACCAGCTCCAGCATAAGGATAAAAGCAGCCTAACGTTATCAAAGAACATCGTCACTGATTAGCCTAACTTAGCCTATTCTAGTACAAGTTTATGCATTTTAAAAAACACTTGCGTTATAAGTGAAGCTAACGTTATCTACACTGTATGATGAATACATCTCTTGCCACACACCGCACACATCTGCGGCGCGTTACGGCTATGACACACAACCGGAGTAGTTTGCGGCTTTGGTATGTGTTTCGACCCCCCGTACTGCACACGTCTGTGGCGTGTTACTGCTCTAAAGCGGCCACTCTAGTCAATGCTTGTGTTTATACCTGCCACGCTGTGGCTTGTTGAAGCGGTTCTCCATGCTGCATCGCTAACGTTAAGCTAATCCCCCACCTAGTCTCTACCCTTCCTCCAACAATTCGAATTTCCATGGGCGGGATTTAATTTAATGATATTCTAATGGACCGCGTTGTGACATCATTGCATGCAGAAAACAAACGTGGTAGTCCAAAGTAGTCGTTCGTTGTAGTTCTTGAAAAGGGATTTTAAAAAACGAAATATCTCCTTTTGGAGTGGACTTTGAGATTTGTAACTTTGTAGATTTTTTTTATGCCCAAAGATACACAACACTCACTGGCTACAGTTCAAAAAGTAAAAAAGCATAATAGCACCCCTTTAAACAACCATGTCGGAAGACACATCCTGTGGTCGTGCAAAGCAAAGAAAACATCTAAGGAGATTGCTGAAACTATAAAATTGGGTTAAATACTGTCCAACCCATTATTAAAACCTGGAAGAATAGTGAGGAACCATCATCTTCGAAGAAGAAATGTGGTCGTTCACTTAAACGTTTGGTGAAATCAAATCGTAAAAAAACAACAGTAGAACTCAAGGCCATGTTTAAAAGTAAAATTATGAGCATTTGCAAAATGCAAAGGAAACTCAAGGGATTGAGACCGAACAGCTGTGTAGCCTTAAGAAAACCACTTATCAGTGAGGCTAATCAGAAGAAAAGGTTTCAGTTTGCTAGGGAGCATAAAGATTGGGCTCTGGAGCAATGGAAGAAGGTCATGTGGTCTGATGAGTCCAGATTTACCCTGTTCTACTGTAACAGGACTCGTGGGAAGCGTATAAGATCCAGATGCGAGCTTTATTATAACACAGCCTAGTCAAGACAGGCAGGGTCGATCACCAAACAAAACAGTAACACGTAGGCAAGACAAAAGACGAATCCAATAAAACAGGCAGAAGGTCAAAATCCAAGAGTGAGCAGTCCAAAGTGACTAATGAACAAGGCTATGAAACGAGTCAAAAACTATGGCCATGAAACGAAACAAAACTATGGCAGAAAACAGGACAAAACTATGACAATAACCAAAACCGTGGAAAATAACAAAACAGGGCAATGAAACAGGAGAAACGCTTAGTAGAGTCCGCACAGCAAAACAATACTTCGCAGGGCCTGTTTGGTGTAGGCCTCCTTAAATGGCCACCAAACAGGAAGTAACTGCAGAAGCAGCAGAGGGAGCGGTAACAGACAGTCCATGGATGAGGGCTCCCTCTGCTGGCGTGGCATTACATCTACAAGCCTGTGGGGGCAATGCTATGATCTGGGGTTGCTGCAGTTGTTGAGGTCTAGGTTCAGCGATGTTATGTGGCCAAAGAATGAGGTCAGCTGACTACCTGAATATACTGAACGACCAGGTTATTCCATCAATGGATTTTTTTCTTCCCTGATAGCACGGGCATATTCCAAGTTGACAATGTCAGGATTCATCGGGCTCAAATTGTGAAAGAGAGGTTCAGGGAGCATGAGACATCATTTTCACACATGGATTGGCCACCACAGAGTCCAGACCTTAACCCCACTGAGAATCTTTGGGATGTGCTGACTTTGCGCAGCGGTCCGACTCTCCCATCATCAATACAAGATTTTGGCAAAAAGTGAATGCAAATCTGGACGGGAATAAATGTGACAATAATATTTTATTTACAATAAATGTTGTGACATTGCAGAAGCTTATCGAAACAATGTCATGGCCACGACTGCGTGCCATAATCAAAGCTAAAGGCAGTCCAGTGAAATATTAGACTGTGTGACTTTTTTTTTTTTTTTGGACGGAAGTGTGTATAGAACAGTGACTAGAGGTGATGCAGTTTGTTATTTCAGCCTTCAGTATCTCAATACAAACCTGTAATTTCAAATCTTTTAATTTTACTTGTACATAAACTCGTCTAGTTCATGATAGTCCTTTAAAACAATCAATTTATTAACTATTAATTTATAAATTAGTAATCTACAGTCCAACTAAATCTCTATGGATTAGTTAACTAGCATACTGCAGTGTAACATCTTCCTCCGTTTGACGTTTCTCTCATCTAGCTCTTTGTGCCTGAGTCAATTATTCGTAATGGATAAATAGAGAGCGCTTTAAATTCATCACAATTTTCCCCAACTGACTTAATGTTAGATCCTGAAAGTAATCCTGAAAGTATTGTGAACATTCAATATATTACAAGCAACAGAAACAGCTCGTGTCTATGAATGACATGTTTGTTTCCACCACTGTTCCTGTTCACATCCAAATCATAAAGCAGTGTAAGAATAATGAACAAACTGATTCATTTATAGTTTTTTTCCCCATTTGTTTTACTTAAAGCAAACACAGGACTCGTCCTTGGAAATCAGACGATGAACTGGATAGACGCTCAGAGTTACTGCAGACAGAATCACATTGATCTGGTCAGCGTGAGAAACCAGAATGAGAATCAACAGGTTGAGCAGTTCATTAGTGACAAAAATTTATCTGGATCACATGTCTGGATCGGTCTGTTCAGAGACTCATGGCAGTGGTCAGATCAGAGTGAATCCTCATTCAGATACTGGAAATCTGGTGAACCTAATAATGCTAAACAATGTGAAAACTGTACAGCTGTCAGTCAGACCGCTCAGGGACAATGGAATGACGATTCTTGTGGCAATCAATATCCTTTTGTGTGTCATGAAGGTGAGTAAATCCTCGCAAACCACTCACAATTAATACTTTTAGTTCTAGTTCTTTTATTTATAAAGCAAATTTAAAAACAGTCACAGCACTGACCAAAGTGCTGTACAAGGTCACATAATCAAACAGGAAATAATGCATTCATAAACATCACCATAGTTTAAAAGCTAAAGAAAACAAGTAGGTTTTCAGAAGGAGTCTAAAAACTGATGAGAAAGGAGCAGCTCTGAGGTGTGCTGTTCCACAATCTGCCCAAACATCAAAAAGGCTCTGTCTCCTCTGTGTTTCAACCTTGTGCAAGGAACCATAAGTAGGTTTTGATTTCCAGATCTTAAATCTCTCGAAGCGCTATAAGGATGCAACAATTCTGACAGGTAACATGGGGCAAGGTTGTGTAAGCATTTATACACAAATATGAGAATTTTAAAATTAATCTTAAAGTGAACTGGGAGCCAAAAAATGGAGTGGCAGGATCATACTTGTGACCTTTCTTAAGATATCTGGCTGCAGCAAGCAACCTGGGACTTGGGACTTGGGAGATGTCACAGTAGTCCAATCGAGAGGTTATAAATGTGTATAGCTCAAAAGATTTTCGGCAGGAAATGTTTAATGTTAGAAAGGAAGCAGAGCTGAAAAAAGCTAGAAGCAACAACAGAGGAAACACGGTTTATCTAAAGTAAGTCTAAAACATTAAATGGGCCAAAGACTGTAATCTTAGTCATTTAAAGTTAAACAAGTTACTTGCCAGTCAGAGCTTCACCTCATTAAGACATGCAAATAAAGATTGTATTGCAGAATGCAGAAAGATCTTTTTTTTTTCTTACTAGACAGATAGATATGGGTATCATCTGCATAAAAGTGGAAAGATACACTATAAAATGGCTTAAAACCAGACTGAAAAAAATTCTGAGATAAGGTTTGTACTTAGAAAAGACTGTAGTTGACACAGTATGACTTTTTCTAGTACCTTGGAAATAAAAGGAACTACAGAAAGAAGTTGGTAGTAACTTAAAACATGTATCTGAGGAAGGCTTCTTGAGCAAAGGAGTAACAGAGGCCAATTTCAGGCATGCAGGAACACAACAGCTAATAAATACAATAAGAAAAGCAAAGCAGGGCCAACAGACTCAATTAACAATTTAAAATACTCAGGGTGTATTACATCATGAGGGTTTACGGCATGTTTGAGGGCGATAATATTTCAGTCAGCGATTGTAAGGAAATGGGATCAAAAGACTCCAATGAAGCTAATGGCTGATTTTATCAGTGAAAAAGCTCAAGGAGGATTTAGTATGTAACTAAAAGATGGATTTAAGACAGCATTTATAACTGAAAACAAAACCTTAGGCTTATGTTGATTATTTAAAATGAAACGATATATAAGCAGTCTGTAACGTTGTGAGTGAGATGAGAGGAGAGCGGATCCATTCGCATGCTTTTATTAAAGGGACAAGACAGAAAACAGGCAGGGTCAAAACAACAGCAACCAGATGAGTCAGAGGCGAGACGAGCGAATAATCCTTATCACGAGCGATAGTCCGAAAAGGCAGGCGGCGAGACAGTCGAAAACGAGAAGACAAGGCGAGAGAACTAAACACTGGAAACTAGGAAACAGGAACTAGGAAACGCTAACAATGATTAACACAACAACAATACTCCGTGCCAACGGAGGGAAAGTCCGGGGCTTTTATAGGGCTGCTGATTGGCCACAGGTGTCTGGCGCAATCAGCGTGGTGGATAGTGGGATATGTAGTCCGGGGTGTAGTGCAACAGTCTGTGTGTAATAATGGAGTGAGAGCGACATCTGGTGGTGAGCGGTCCGCAGAACACCGACCAGATTTGTAACACAGTCTTTGCGGATTTGCGGACCAGCAGTCTGGTAGGCCAGAAGACAAGTCTTATACAACTCATTAATTTTGAAGCCTGTCCTTTTTCCATTTTCGCTCTGCTTTTCTACAAGCTTGTCTTATTGAATTTCAAAAGTTAACGACTGATCAGATTTAGGTTTCAGTTTAAAAACTTTCAAAGGAGTATAGTCACATTTAAAATGTTGAACCATGTATTATTTAGTAGCTCAAAATGCTGGTCGACATTCAGGTCAGAAAGCGATCAGTCAAATGTCAGCTGTGAGCTCAGTTCATTAAAAGGCAAATAAAAGTTTGAATGAGGAATGAGACTGCCTACTGTAATAGTCTGAGTGTTTGTCCCTTTAAGACTCCTCTGCTCCTGCACTTGTGTATATATGCTGGAGGAACACATTGTACTTTAACAATAATACATTCGTTGACAATGACCTGCATCGCGTGTTTCTTCCATAACACACAATAGGTTACACTATCAAGATCGCCAGATGAAGAAGACAGATTTGGAAGTCACACTGAGTATAAAATTGCCTTGTGGTCAGAGCTAATTAAATCAGAAAGTTCAAGCTCAGAAATAGTAAGCCTGCGAGTAAGCACTAGTTCCAAACTGTGGCCTTTTATATGGGTTGACTTATTTATCCA
Organism: Labeo calbasu; assembly: GCA_019740295.1. Classification (NCBI taxonomy): domain Eukaryota; kingdom Metazoa; phylum Chordata; class Actinopteri; order Cypriniformes; family Cyprinidae; genus Labeo; species Labeo calbasu. The sequence continues at coordinate 46,354 of JAHKKF010527656.1, read as the reverse complement.
CTGCACTAAGGTTAGTAAGACTTAAAAACTGGGAGAATGGGAGTTAGAAGGGCAGCAAACATGAATATTAAAATCACCAACTAACATTAAATGGTCATAATTTGTAATTATATACCCCACTAAATTAAAAAATACCCTCCATCATCTCCAGATCTCTTAAAGTTCACACTACATGTCTGACATGACAAATTCATCCACAGTGTTTGTTCTGCATGTTGTTTTTGATCAGTCTCTCTCTAGTTTCTGCTTGTGGTTTGTTTTGTTTCCAGATCAACTGATTGTGATCACAAAGAATCTGACGTGGTCTGAAGCTCTGAGATACTGCAAACAGAATCATGTGGATCTGGTCTCGGTTCATTCAGAAGAGATTCAGCGTCATGTGAAGAACGTGGTTAAGCGGGCGTCTACTGCGGTGGTGTGGTTGGGTTTACGTCACTCCTGCACTGTGGGAATCTGGTTCTGGGTGAGTGGAGAGACCGTGTGCTATCAGAACTGGGCTCCAGGGAACGGCA
>JAHKKF010527656.1:31357-44650 GCA_019740295.1 Labeo calbasu | reverse complement strand
CAGCACTCTGTGAACAGCCAGCTTCTTTGGCAATGAATGTTTGTGGCTTACCCTCCTTGTGAAAGGTGTCAATGATTGTCTTCTGGACAACTGTCAGATCAGCAGTCTTCCCCATGATAGTGTAGCCTAGTGAACCAAACTGAGAGACCATTTTGAAGGCTCAGGAAACCTTTGCAGGTGTTTTGAGTTGATTAGCTAATTGGCATGTCACCATATTCTAAGTTGTTGTGAGCCAAAAATCATCACAATTAAAAGAATCAAAGACTTAAATTACTTCAGTCTGTGTGCACTGAATTTATTTAATACACAAGTTTCACAATTTGAGTTGAATTACTGAAATAAATTAACTTTTCCATGACATTCTAATTTATTGAGATGCACCTGTATATGGCAACTTATTCTACTAACCCTAACCTTAAGCTGTAGTTGCAAATGAATGAGAATCAGTTGACATGTAGCTGCAAAGTTACTTATAGGTAGTAGAATGTCTCCGAGATGGGAAGTAACTAAGTACAAATACTTTGTTACTATACTTAAGTAGATTTGTGTAGCATCAGTACTTTACTTAACTATTTATTTTTCTGACTACTACTTACTTTTACTCCTTACATTTTTACACAAATATCTCTACTTTCTACGTCTTACATTTTCAAACCAGGCTCGTTACTTTAGTTTTAATCAGTATTTGATGGATCACCGTTCGATAACAAATCTCTAATAAATCATGGATCAGTTAGTCTTGACTGGCAACGCGATTCGTCTCGCGCGCGTTCCGCATCTCCGCCAAACGGTTTCTATCAGAGTAATCATTGCAAGTGACTCGAGAATGGAGTGGAAGCGCCCGGTTGGGTCATAGAGGCAAAACTACTGACCTGTTCAGGACTTAAAGTGCAGGTCAGTTTAATCTGTAAACAGGCTGCTGAGAGCTGGTAGCAGTTTAATGCTTAACTAAATAAAGACAAAACTACAGCTACTATAAAGGAAACGAAACATAATCACTCAAAATATTCTATGCTAAACGACATTATTATTATCTACTGTAAAGTTACAGCAGTAATTTAGCAAACAATGTTATAAAACATAGCTTTGTAATACGTTCAGAGGGAGCTCGGGCAGATAAACATGGTTACTATACTTTTACAGTAATAAACCATGGTTAATTTTGGTAAGAGAAAAATGACGCATGATAATGCAATAATATGTATGTATGAGTATTAGGATTTTTCTGTAAAGATATTGTCATGATGTAATCATTATTATTTAGACAATTTAGAAAATATAGTTTTCTTAAATCTGTAGTATTTAAGCCATTTTAAGATAAAACAACAACACCTGATCATGATGTGATACTTTAAATTGAACTTAAAATTGTTACTGTAAATAGAATATAATGAAGTTTTGCAACAAGTTGGAGACAGTTCTGCTCATAACAGTAAATGGCTGATGGGAAAAGTGACAGGTACAAGAAAATTAGTAAAAAAAGCAAACACACACAAAGTGAGATCCAGAGAGATATCATGGAAAATGAAGAGACTGAAAAGGAAAATGTAAGTAAAGGTGCAGTTCAAGAGAGAGACCTTTTCTTATTTTGCACAGCCCCAGCCTAAGGTTTTAAACATTCATTTAAATGTGATGACCATACAAAAAATAGGGTTGTCTATTGTTTCAGAATGTATTGTGACTGTATAGGATGGTCTGGATGAGTGTGAGATTTCCCGGCCTGAAATTTTGTCCCAGTCCAGCCCTGTTCTACATGGTGGATGCTTAGTCTTGATACATTCATTAGCCAACACATTTTAAATGCAAGTTATTTTCTTATTAATGTGTCAATATGATGTGAGGACAAGTTACCAGTGTGACACTAAAGCAGGTAGTAGTAATGGGTACTTTACTTAAGTACATGTCTGAGCCTATACTTCTTTACTTTAACTTAAGTTAAAAAAAAAAAAAAAAAAGTGTAGTCAGTACTTCTACTTTTACCAGAGTATTTGTAAACATAAGTATCTGTACTTCTACTTGAGTGAAGGATGTGTGTACTTTTGCCATCTGGGATGTCTAAAATGGACTATCAAAATAAAGTGTAACCGGTAGATGTTCCAGAGTTTGGGCACTAAATAGGAAAATAATCTGCCACCCGCCGTTGTTTTTTTTAATATTCTGTGTATTATTGAATTGCCAGAGTTTTAAGAGCACCACAGACGTGATCTATAAAATGTTTAATAGGGAGCCAGTGCAGTCTTGACATAACCTGCTGTTGCTGCCGTCTTTTATTTGCATATATCATTACATTGTGTGAATAGCATTCATGACACAACAAACACTGTGCTAATAGAGATACAGAATATTTTGTGCAAATATTGTTTACTTTGGAGCAGAAATATGCTGTTGGTTACTGACAGTATTGATGCTGTAAGAACATGGAAAACAAAAATGCAAATGTTGAGGTGGGTTTTTCCTGTGAAGCCACTATGGACATGCAATACTCCATTATGGAACATACAGACTTTTGAATCACCCCCTCTTGGTGCTCACCCTGCTCCAGTCTCTACCACATTCAAATTAACACTTTGAAAGAATTACAGCAACAACGACCAACAGAGAGAAAGAGGGAAAATGTGTGAATGAGGAAGAAAAATGAAAAGGGCTTATTTTGTGACGTGCTGAATGACAGATGAAAGCAGACATAATAGTCACATAGTTTGAAGCTGCAGACAGAAACATCAGACTCAGGACAGAAACACACGACCTCTTAAGTAAGACCAACTCATATTTATTCTTTAACTAAAATTAGACTTGGATATTAACATTGGCTTAATGATTGAGTATGGTGCATTTATGTTCCTATTAAGACGGATATTTAATTATCACTGAAATCATGTTTTACACCAAAAAGAATCAGTTTATCTGTATCTTTCTTCTTCAGAAATGGACGAAACTCTGTATTTCATTCTTCTCATTGGTGAGTGTGTTTGTGGTTTTATTTATAGTTTCTAGTTTCATGGTTTGATTCTGTTATAAAAAGCATTAAAGCAAAGCCTCTCTTTCACAGCTCTCTGCTCCGTATCTGAATGTGTTCAGCGTCAGTATCACTTTATAAATGAGAACAAGACCTGGACTGAAGCTCAGAGATACTGCAGAGAGAATTACACAGATCTGGCCACTGTTGACAACATGAATGACATGAACGAGCTGAACAAGAGTGTGAATGACGGAGGTTTTCCATATGTCTGGGTAGGACTGCTGAAGACGGGTCGTGGTAAATGGCAGTGGTCTTCAGGTGAACCTGCGCTCTATCTGAACTGGGCTGCTGGACAACCTGAAGACAGTTTTTGTGCTATGATGAAAAATCGACAATGGGAGGATTTGCAATGCAGTAAAAACCAGCATTTCATCTGCAAAGACAGTGAATGCAGCTATTTACGGGTTTATTTATTTATTTATTTATTGTGACAGGACAGATCAGAATTGACAGTGAAGTGGGAGAGAGAGGGGGATTGGGATCGGCAAAGGTCCTCGAGTCGGGATTCAAACAGGGGACACCTGGAGTGCAGCAGTGCTGTATGTCGACACACTGCCCACAAGGCTATCGCCGCCAAAAATTTACAGAAATTTAACAACCATTAATTTATAGATGTGTATATGCCAAATATTAATGCAAAAGTAACAGCGGTGGCCTAATGGTTAGGGAGTTGGGCTTGTAACCGAAAGGTTGCAGGTGTGAGTCCCAAGACTGGCAGGGATTGAAGGTGGGGGGAGTGAATAACCAGCGCTCTCTCCACCCTCAATACCATGACTGAGATGAGTCCCTTGAGCAAGGCACTGAACCCCCAACTGCTCCCCGGGTGCCGCAGCTATAGCTATATGGCTGCCCACTGCTCCGGGGTGTGTGTGTGTGTGTGTGTGTGTGCGTTTGTTCACTACTCACTACTGTATGTGTGCACTTGGATGGGTTAAATGCAGAGCACAAATTCCGAGTATGGGTCACCATACTTGGCCACACGTCATGTCCTGTCCTTTCCTTTCCTTTCCTTTCCTTTCCTTTCCTTTCCTTTCCTATTTTAACTCCTATTTTAATTTGATTGTGAATATAGAAGTTACTGTATATTTGTCACACTTGTATCAATGTTGATACAATTTTTTTTGAAGACAATATTTTCCAAAACAAAAAAAAAAAAAAAAAAAAAACTGCAACTAAAGAGAGACAAAAAATAAATAAATAAAGTAAATAAAATACAAAGGGAAAGATTGATATGGATCTAGTTNCTTGTATCAATGTTGATACAATTTTTTTTGAAGACAATATTTTCCAAAACAAAAAAAAAAAAAAAAAAAAACTGCAACTAAAGAGAGACAAAAAATAAATAAATAAAGTAAATAAAATACAAAGGGAAAGATTGATATGGATCTAGTTGTAAATCACAACAATAATCATCTGATAATAACCATAATGTCTAGTTCATGATTTTCCATTAAAACAATTCATTTACTAAATATTAATTTATAAAAGTAGTAATCTTACAGTCCAAGTAAATGTTTCTATGGATTAGTTAACTAGCATATTTAGCTGCATTGTAACATCATCTCTTTGACGTTTCTCTCATCTGGCTCTCTGTGAGTCAAGCATTCATAAGGGGTAAACAGAGAGTGCTTTAAATTCACCACGAGTTTCCCCAATGTTATGTTAGATCTTTAACAAAATCCTGAAAATACTGTGAACATTTAATATATCACCAGCTGTAGAAGCAGCTCAAGTCTTTGAATGACGTGTTTCTGGTCATATCCAAACCAGACAGCACAAGAATAATGAACAAACTAATTCATTAATCTTTTGTTTTCTTTTTTCCATTTGTTTTTCTTAAAGCAAACACAGCACTCATCCTTGGCAATCAGCTGATAAATTGGAGAGACGCTCAGAGTTATTGTAGACAGAATCACATTCTGTGAGAAACCAGAATGAGAATCAACAGGTTGAGCAGATCATTAGTGACAGAAATTTATCTGGGTCATATGTCTGTATCGGTCTGTTCAGAGACTTATGGCAGTGGTCAGATTGGAGTGACTCCTCATTCAGATACTGGAGCACTGGTGAACCTAATAATGATGGAGGTGAAAACTGTGCAGCGGTCAGTCAGAATGCTCAGGGTGTCACGGTTCGTGTGTGGGAAGGAGGAGCAGGAACGAGGAAATCATACAAAGCGTGCTTTAATAAGATAATCCAAACGGAAACAGGAACAGCAGGGAAAACCACAATCCAACACGACGAAACTAACATAAATGACATTAAGCGACATTAAGAACGGACACTGAACAAGGAACTGAATCAAACTTATATAAGAACGCTAATAAGACAAGGACAGGTGTAAGTGATTAACTAATGACGTCATAACAAGAAATGGAACAGGAAAGACCAAATAAGGACACAAGAGGGCAAAACCAACAAAACAGTCCACAGGGGTGTGACACAGGGACAATGGCTTGACGACCCTTGCAACAAAGAATATGCTTTTGTGTGTCATGAAGGCGAGTAGATTCTCACGAAAGACACAATCCATCCATCTAGTTCCTTTACTTCTAAAACACATTTAAAAACAGTAACAGGACTGACCAAAGTGCTGTACAGGGTCAAATAAAAACAGGAAATAACGCATACATAAACATCATATTTTAAAAGCTAATGAAAACAAGTAGGTTTTCAGAAAGGATTTAAAAAGTGATAAGGAAGGAGCAGCTCTGAGGTGTGCTGGCAGGCTGTTCCACAATCTGTCCCATTTCTGTGTTTCAACCTTGTGCAAGGAAATAAATAGGTTTTGAATACTAGAAGGGCTGTAAGGATGCAACAATTCCGATAGGTAATGCGGGGCAAGGCTGTTATACAAAAATAGAATAATTTTAAAATTAACCCTAACATGAACTGGGAGCTAGAAGAGCTCACAAAAAAATGAGTGGTGGGATCACAATTGTGACTATTCTTAAGAAATTTGGCTAAAGCGTTTTGAACCAATTGTAAATGAGTTCGAATTAAACTGAGAGCAATAAGACAGAGACTGCCTATCAACATGAAGTTCTTTGTAAAGTAATAATTTAAGTAATTTCAGTCTCAGCAGGCAGTCGTACCTGATGAGGGTTAAAAACGCAGAAACGTTTTGCACAGACGTTTGTTAAAATATATTATTTATTGAACCGTTCATGTGTGTTTTATATTCACAAATTATTTCACCATGTTTTTGTGTGTCATTTATTCACTTCATTGAATTTTATGAGAAGTCAAAGGGCATAATTTACTCACCATTAGATATAAATTTATACTGGTTTCTGTTTTATAATGAAATAATTAAATGTAACTGAAGCACATGGTATGAAGTTTATTAAATTCCTAATTTGTGTTTTAAGGATCTCTGTATGTTTTGGCTACTTGTCTCTCTCTTTTATGGAGTTTCTTGTATTAATCATGTCTTTAGATTAGAAATGACTGGTTGAATGAGAATCAATGAACACCAACATTGTGTCTCAGCTAAATGAAATACTGTTTATTCTTAAATGATTGAAGATTATGTATAAAATATCTACAGTCATTTTGTGGTAAACAAAGAACGTGTCAACAACAGCAGCTCAAATAAACTCCTGTACAATCAGCAATCTCATCTCTGACTGTTTCCCACAATCAGAATGATCACTCATTTATAAAATAAAACATGGTTATAATTCAGCTTAAGGTCACTTCAGTTTTTACACATGCGTGAGGGTCCGCATACAGTGTGAATGGCACAAATTTCGTCACCAAAATAGTGCGTGTCTACTGTAGCGCACCATCCAATTTGTGTAATCGTCGCACATGCGCAGTGACTTGGTTTTGCACTAAGCAGTTGTTCCACAAGGTGACAGCACTGGCTTGGAGCCTTGTTTCACACTAGAAGACAAAACTAAAGATATGGTACAGCCACAATGACAAAATAGTGGAGACTCCAACAACAACAACAACAACAACAACAACAACAACAACAACAACAACAACAACAACAGACACCCGCATAGAGAAGCGCTTGTTTGAGGGGGTTATGAGAGAACCTCAACTTTACATTAAGAGTACAAACAATTTTACCGGCCCTTATAGAGAAAATACATCAGATGCTCGACCATGATAAACCTTTCTAGAGCGCATGTGTCAACCGCTTGTGTTTGCGCAGAAAATACAGTATACAATGTTTAACTCTATGCAAGCGCATACACATACAAAAACGAAGTATACTTTGTTTCCTAGTTTAGATGTTGCTTATTTTAAAGGCTTCATTCGAAGGCCGAAAAATACCACGGTACAGTAATGGTCACGAGGACTTTTAATTGAATTTACCAACTGTCTCATTGGCTCTAACTGCTCCTTGCTTTTCCAGTCAGAGAAGTATAATAAAGATAATGTCCATGCTCAGACTGCAAGCACTGCTCGATGTTCACAGGTGTCTAAGGATTAACATCTGCTATTAAATCAGTGATGATTACACTTTTCTTGATTACTGCAAAACAGAAATATTAAAATAAATTTGTGGCATATGAAGAGAAATGATCAGTTATTCCAGTGCTGAGTGAAGCAGCAACCTAAAGTAGCAACAAAAGTGATAAACTATGAGTGTGTTTGTGTTGTAGTCAGTTATGGTGTTTTGGCAGTGGTGAGCATCTGTACATGTACAGTCTGCTTAATGAATGCTAAAAATGTAGCACCTGTAAAAGAAGGATTAAACTATATTATCTCACAAATACTGATGGATATTAATTTGATTGCAGTATGCAATTGACATAGCCCCTTCAGGAGTTCGATTCCCAGCTTCTGGACCTTACCCGATCCATTACCTTCTCTCTACCACTTCCTGTCTAGCTACTCCCCTACATTAATAAAAAGCAGTAAGTAAATAAATAAATAAATAAATAAATAAATAAATGCAGTACTTTTCTCCTTATTAAAATAATTGAGACAATCTGATTCTTCTCTATAATACATAAATCATCTTGACTCTCACATTCTTTAAAAAATATGGAATAAAAAAAAGACTTGTCAGGGTATTAAGTAAATTTTAAAACAAATTTATGTTAATTATTGCTACATTAATGTAACCATCTATGACCAAGCCAAGTAATTTCACCTCAGTTGGATTGTTTTGAAGGCGCGGTGAGTCTCTGGCTGCTTTCAAGCTGAGTCATTGCCAGAAGTGGCCCGGACAGTCTACAGTCTATGGGTGAGTTATGTTGAATAGGAATTGGCCCAGTGCTTTACAGCCGTAACAAAAACACGTGCCAGTGTGGGCTGCTGGCCACACTCAGCTCGGGTAATACCTGCTGATGCTGAGTCTTAAGGTGCGTTCACGCCATATCGGAATTCCCGTAATTACGAGATTCCAACTTGTAAAAAGCGTTCACGTCTTCTTAGATTTCGTAATGACAACTTGTGAACTGGGAGTCTTCTGAGAGCTACGACTTGTAACACATGACCGCTGTACCACCTGACCAACGTAGGCTCTGTTTAGGCGTTGATAGTGTTGCCATAGAAAAGCATAATTCCGAGTCTGAGGACGTGAACAGCTCCGAACAGAACGTCACATGTTGTCATCTGGAAATTACGGTAATTACGATATGGCGTGAACGCAGCATTAGCTGCAGGCGCAGTGGTGCTGCCGAGTTTGGGCCAATCACTACATGCTATCTGGGATTCTGTCACACCCCTGTGGACTGGTTCTTTGTTTTTTCCCTGCGTATGCCCTTATTTGGTCCTTCCTGTTCCGTTTTCAATTATGATGTCATTGTCTAATCGATCACACCTGTCTTCCTCTGATTAGCCTGTGTATTCAAGTTTGGTTCAGTTCCCCATTTGTTTGTCGGTTCTTAAAGTCTTCTAGTGTGGTTTTGTTGTGTTGTGTGTGGATTCCCTGCTGTTCCGTTTCGTTCCTGTTCCTTGTGTGGATTATTATAATAAACTGTATGTTCCTTATCTTCTCGTCCCAACTCCTCATTCCTGCACACGACGCACGTGACAGATTCAAGCTTCATCTTATCATGTTTTCAGACAAATTTGAGCATTCAGATATGATTTCTGGGAGATTGTTTTACCTAATACAATTCTTTGTTTGTAACAGTCTGTCAGAAACATCTCTGTTGTGTCCCGATGGCAGCTAGGCGTCAGAAGTGGTGGGTGGGAACAGCTGATGACTGAGACAGGAATCTTTTTGTAGACCGACTCATTTAACAACACACACTTCAACCTTCATGGGCTTCGTAGGATGCAGCATCTGAATTGGAAATTAGTTATAGTGTAACACTACTGTTGTTGCAATAAAACTACAGTAACAGACCAGTAAGACTAAATGAAGTGTAAAAAATACGCCCACTGTTTATCCTTCTGTTTCACATTAGAGATGTAAATATAGTCCGTTTTGAATGTCTAAATGTGATGTGGACATAAGCAAATGAATGAGGATGTGTTTACATGCAAACATCATAAAGTTTTATCTGAGAGCTACAAAGCGTCTGGACCAAGCCTGCAAAATAATCTGACAGAACTATTCAAAACAATATAGGCACAAGGTAATGTCTCTCAAGACTTCAAGGATGCCGCCATAGTGCACCTTTACAAGCACAAAGGAAAAAAAAAAACAGTTATCTGATAACCATAGAGGAATCTCACTTTCCTGCATCACAGGAAAACTCCTTGCAAAAATCCTCCTGAACAGTCTCACTGTGCACCTAGAGCTGGGTTTACTCTCGGAGAGCCAGTGTGGCTTAAGTAAAGGATGAGGAACAAGAGACATGATATTTACTGCCCATTAACTTCAAGAAAAGTGCCAGGAACAAAATGTTGCCCTTTGCACCAGCATTCGATACTGTAAGTCGTGATGGGGTTTGGAAGATCATGAGTAAGACTGGTTGCCCTGAAAGATTCATTTATATAGTATGCCATTTCCACAATGGAATGTAGGCTTGTGTACTTGATAATGGAGATCTATCTGTTCCCTTCCCAGTTACAAATGGAGAGAAGCAAGGCTGCATGCCCCCACACTTTTCAGTATGATGTTTCCTGCAATGCTGACAGATGCCTTTCAGGACACTGATCCTGGCATCAACATCCAGTACAAGACAAGATGAAGACACAGACGTTAGAGTAGCCATGGCCAACGCTGCCTTTGGCAGACTTCACTCATCAGTGGGGTGTGGTGAACAACAGTCGAGATGACATTTCATAAGAATATGCATGGCTTACAACATACTCTTTGTCCCAGTGCACTCTTGAACACACAGGTAAGTTTACAAGAGAAAATCTGTGATAAATTAACATTGCAAAATAATTAGCAAAGTTACCTTTCTGAATTGAAGAAAGTGTTTAATCTGATTGGTTTCTATTACACACACACTTAAAATTACTGCTGGTGATGCAAACAGGTAATCCTCCATAGACCATCTCATTTAACAACACAAACTTCAATCTTTGTGGACTTTGACAGATGCAGCTTTTGAATTAAGACACAGTTACAGTGTAACTTTCTTGCAGCAAAACTAACAAATTAAATAGCCTGAATGAAATGTGACTAGAATAATAACACATTGTTTATGCTTCTGTTTCACTTCAGAGATGTAAATGTTGTCCAGTCTGAAGGTCTAAATGTGGTGTGGACATAAACAAATGAATGAGGATGTGTTTACATGCAAACGTATTCATGTCTTATAAACAAACAGAAAGCATACAGTAAACAGCAGGAGTATTAAACAAAATAAAATAAGAACTTTTACAAAGAGATGATTTCTAAAATGTATAATAATGTTTATATTATATTATAGTATTTAGAAGGAGACATTTCTAGATGTTATTATTTCATTTGGGATAATGAAAGTCTTGCATAACCTTATAAATGGACCTCAGGAGTATAAATACCTTTATCTTGTCTTTTTTAATTACGCAAACCCTTCTCTCTGTACAAATTATTTTCTTAATAATCAGATTCATTCCTTCAACTCACAAACTGTAGTCACAAATGGAGGATTTTTAAAGGCTCTCAGTAACCAGTATCAGCTGTTTTTACTAATTAACTCAACCCTCATCAATCAGCTCATTAGTAAATGTTTTGTTTCAGCACCATATATTAAAAAAGGCCCACATAAATAAATAAATAATTAAAAAAATACAAATTAAAAAAATACAATAAAATAACTTTCAGCTATACTGTCCACCAGTAACATTAAAACAGCAGTTCAGTTTTGAACTTTAAAATGTAAATTAAGGATTTTCATGTCATTTTGTCAATTAAAGTCCATATTCACATTGACTGATATTGACTGACACAGGCATCGATATGGAAATTAGAGGAAAGAAATGGACAAATGCACAAGAGGAAGACATATAGGAAAATATAATTTTTTTTTTAGAGAAACACAAATGTGACGCCTAATGATAGACTGCTAAGATGCTTTTTAAAATGTTAATTTTCATAGTGTTTTACTCTGAGATGAAAATGAGCATATTTGAGTTTTTCAGTGTGTTTCTTCCTCAGAAATGGAGGACTCTATATTTCATTCTTCTTCTCATTGGTGAGTGTGTTTCATTAGGCTTTATCTGTTATGAAATTATTAAAGCAAAGCCTCTCTTTCACAGCTCTCTGCTCCATATCTGAATGTGTTCAGCGTCAGTATCACTTTATAACTGAGAGGAAGAACTGGACTAAAGCTCGAAAATACTACAGAGAGAATTACACAGATTTGGCTACCATTGACAACATGAACGACTTGAATGAGATAAACAACGTGATCAAGCTGAAGCAGAGTGCGAATACTGATCATGCCTGGATTGGGCTGCAGTGGACGGGTCGTGATAAATGGCAGTGGTCTTCAGGTGAACCTGCGCTCTATCTGAACTGGGCTACTGGACAACCAGGTGCTAGTGGAGAAGAGTGTGCTATGATGAGAAATGGACAATGGCATGATGAGGGATGTAGTAAGTGCCTGCCTTTCATCTGCAGTTAATTCAATAACAGAGAGTGCTGTGCTCTCCCTACAATGACAACAAACATTAATTAGTAAAAATATGCATCATATAAGTGTAGGTTTTCAACCCTGCTCCTGGTGGCCCACTGCCCTGTAAAGTTTATATCCAACCTGCTTCAGCTTGTGTTTTTCAAGTGATCCTGAGGAGCTTGATTAGCTGGTTCAGGTGTGTTTGATTAGGGTTGGAGCAAAACTCTGCAGGACTGTGACTCTCCATGACCAAAGTTGGCCACTCCTGACCTATGCTGTGCACAGTTTTACTTTTTAATGTGGTCAGACACAACGGACATAAGAGATTCAATGTGCGATACAGACAGCTGTACCGATTATTTCTCAGCTTTGTGAGATTGTGATTAACTAAGATTAGTTATCTAGAACTCAACATTTTGAATGAACTTTTTACTGACATATTTTTAAGGACATATTTAACTGCAGTGTAACATCTTTATCTGTTGTGTTTCTCTCATCAAGCTCTTTGTGTCTGAATCAGTATTCTAGAGAAACGTGAAAATATCACAAATGTTACTTAAAGTTATATCACAAGTTTTCTACCGCTGCTCCTGTTCACATCCAAACCATAATGCAGTGTAAGAATAATGAAAAAAACTGATTCATGAATCTTTCTCAATTTGTTTTCCTTAAAGAGAACACAGGACTCGTCTTTGTCAATCAGACAATTAACTGCAGAGATGCTCAGAGTCACTGCAGACAGAATCACATTGATCTGGTCAGTGTGAGAAACCAGAATGAGAATCAACAGGTTGAGAAGATCATGAATAATAGCCACATATCTGAAGCTTGGATCGGTCTGTTCAGAGACTCATGACAGTGGTGAGATCAGAGTAACACTTCATTCAGATACTGGTACATTGGTGAACCTAATAATGCTGGAAATGATGAAAACGTCCCAGGTTACGCATGTAACCCTGGTTCCCCAAGGGAACGAGACACTGCGTCCGAAAACGCTATGGGAACGCCTTTGGCGGAACCACGCTCTGAACACATGTGTAATCTGGCCAATCAAAGGACGATACGTCACAGGCGGATGACGTCATCGACTAGGAAGCATAAAAGCACATGCGAAGCTGCCGGCGTCAGCTTCTGGGGATGAAGCAAGCGCTCAGCAGGGATGCCGGAAGGATGGATCGAGACGCAGCGTCTCGTTCCCTCGGGGAACCAGGGTTACATGCGTAACCTGGGACGTTCCCCTTCAGGAACTCGAGCTGCGTCCGAAAACGCTATGGGAACGAGATGCCCACGCCACCAGACTTCCAAGTC
>JAHKKF010527656.1:6967-23842 GCA_019740295.1 Labeo calbasu | reverse complement strand
GGGGCTGGATCCTAATTGTCTGGCGTGGGGACCTGATCTAACAAATGTAAAACATTAATCTCATAGCATTGTTTATATGAAGGCAAACCAAAGTTGAGAATACATTTGCAGTTTACTGATGAATGGCAAACAGAACTAAAACATGACATGAACACAAGCACCAGAACTTGACATGAACTGACTTGAACGTGACATAAACAAACTCACCGACACCAACAAAGTTAGACAAAGGAACCATGAGAGCTGTATATATATAAGGACTAATGACTAAGAAGATACACCTGAAAATAAAAACTTCTAATCTTTATTGGACATGCCATTGCCTGTTAGTCTGAACCTGATATGACATACTGGTACAATGCAGTACAGTACAAAGTACTCTAGTTATCTAAGTGTTATTAATATAGGTAATACAAGTGATATTGTGACATAACAAAGATTATAACCAAACTGATTATGTGCTATTTCAAGATCTGAATTCAAGTAACCTTGTTGCACAAAGTTTAAGACTATACTTTATTAAATATTATATTATCAATATTTTTCATACTCATTACATGCATAACGATAGGGGGTTAGATTTATAGTTAGGTTACTTAGAGCAGGGGTAGGCAAACTGGGTCCTAGACAGGGCTCCAGACTTTGACTAAAACAAAAATATTAATTTGCGAATGAAGCGAAGTCGCTACTGGAATCTATATAATATTTACACTTAAAAATGTTCAAGTAATGCCTTTTTTTCCTGATTGTTTTTGCAATCACATCTCTTGTATGTTCATGTATTAAACTGAAACGATGCGCATCAAGTTTTAGTGGAAAAAAGAGATCGTTTTTCTGTTTTTCTTCTGTGATTAATCCCACTTAACTTTATTGTTTTTAATCACAGAAAGAAAAAAAAAAACACTAACATTAGAGAATAACTGACTAAGAATGGATCTAGCTAGGCGCTGCTGTCTCACAGGCAGTAGAGAGGCACCATTAAGGAGTATGCAGCGCGATTTTGCCATCTCGCTCATTAACTCAACTGGGGTAAGGTTCCAAGTTCAGTGGTCTAAGCACTCCCTAGGCAGGTGAACTCAGTGCTCCTTAATCTAGTGGTCCCAAGTGGTGGTCCCACCAATCCCTAGCCCAGTGTTTCCATGTTTAGTGGTCTTGGCAGTCCCTAGCCCAGTGTTCCCAAGAGGTCCAAAGTCTGGTGGTCTTACTACTCCCTAGTCTGGAAGGGCCCAATTTCATCAAAGTATCATACTTTTATTGCCAAAATGTTATATTTAAAAAAAAAAAAGATCTCTTAACATTATTAATATTTTCCCAACATACTTTATTTAATAAGTATATAATATTGCAGTAATTCTTGGGTCTAAATTAGCCCACGATTTAAGCATACTATTAAAGTACAAATTCTGTAATACTGCACCTACTGTATATCACAAGTAAACTTTAAGTATATTGTTAGTTTACTACAGGTAAGTATACTGTTAGTTACAATATATATTTTTAGCTGACCTTTTTAGTTTCTGAAAGTAAACTTTGAAGAATACTTTCTGTAAACTTCTACTTTAATAAATTCTGTACTGCCAGTACACATGTAGTTTTCTTTAAGTGAACTTAACATCATACATACAGTTTACATATTGTTTGTGCACTTCAATTTTACACTATTAATACAACTAGTACAACTATTAACATACTATTTTTACATAGGAAAAACAGAGTATGCCCATCCATCCTCCAAATCACTTGTCCAATGTGGGTTCATTTTGAGAGGGTAACAATAAAGTCGTGCAGGCTCACATCACATTTTATCACATTCAGAAATAATGTAGGGTAGTCAGCACTAATAGCCTTTGCGACATACAGCGCCTTTGTGCTACGGGCGTCCCGTGTTCAAATCCTGACTCGAGGACCTTTCCCGATCCCGCCCCCCTCTCTCTCCCACTTCGCTTCCTGTCATATCTGATCTGTCCTATACAATTAAGGCAAAAATGCCAAAAAATAAATCTTTAAAAAAAAAGAAAGAAATAATGTAGTTAACATTATAAACACAGTTATTAGTCTCCTTCTCTCCACAACAAATCCTCTAAAGTTGAGGCTACTGTATGTGTTTAGGTGATAAAAAACGTCAATCCAAAAACATTTAAATTAAGGTAAAGCCCACCTCTCTTATTCAGCACAAATCCAAATGGTTTGCATGCATTGGTAAAAATATAAATGATTTTATATAAATGTATACTTTGATTGGAGCACCTAAACCCACCCTTACCCTAAACTTACCCACTTCTGAACAATATAAAACATGTAACAAATATAAATACAGTCACAGGTATTTATTGCTGAAACTGACCATAAACAAGCAGTATAGAAGCACTGCAAACAATTCGTGTTGTATACCGAGTCTTCTGAAGCCATACGATATCTTTGTTCGAAACAATGGAATCTCTCTTTTCTAGCACTTTAGATACAGTTGCTCCTTTACGTTTAAGGAAGATTAAGGAAAACAGTCTATATCTGGTATAACAAGCACAATTGCGCTCTAAAGAGAGGAGCCCAGAAAATGGAGCACAGCTGGAGGACTGTGAACTACTGGGTACATACTGCCTGGCGTGAATGTACCCTATCCTACAGAAAAGCATTAAAAATTGCTAGATCTGACTATAGAACTCCTGAGGAACAATTCCATTTATTCTCTACTATAAGAGAGGAAGAATTGTATAAACTTGTTAAATCATCTTAACCAATAACATGTATGTTAGATCCTATTCCATCTAAGCTACTAAAAGAGGTGCTTCTAGAACTCATAGATCCTCTTCTGAGTATTATTAATTTGTCATAGTCATTAGGATATGTCCCCAAAACTTTCAAACTGGCTGTTATTAAGCCTCTCATTTAAAAAACACAAATTGACACCAACAAATTAAATATAGACCGATCTCGAATCTCCCTTTTTTGTCAAAGACACTAGAAAAGATAGTATCCTCACAATTATGTTTCTTCTTAGAGAAAAATGGTATCTGTGAGGGTTTCCAATCAGGATTTAGACTGTATCATAGTACTGAGACTGCTCTCATTAGAGTTACAAATGACCTGCTCTTATCATCGGATCATGGCTGTATCTCTCTATTAGTGCTATTGGATCTTAGCGCCGCATTTGACACTATTGACCACAACATTCTTTAAAATAGACTAGAAAATGATGCTTGTATTAGTGGAAGTGTAACATACCGATCACAAGTGCAGTATGGAGTACCTCAAGGGTATGCTTTACATGTTATCATCAGGAAACATGGTGTTAGCTTTCACTGTCATGCTGATGATACACAGCTCTATATTTCTTTGCGGCCCGGCAAATCATACCAATTTGAAAAATGGAATGCATAGCTGATATAAAAAACTGGATGACAAGTACTTTTGTACTGCTAAATTCTGAGAAATCAGAGGTGTTAATTATTGGACCTAAAACCTCCGCATGTAATAACCTAAAACACTGTCTAATACTTGATGGGTCCTCTGTCAATTCTTCGTCATCAGTTAGGAATCTAGGTGTGCTATTTGATTGCAATCTTTCCTTCAAAACCCACATTTCTAGCTAGGGCTGCACGATTAATCGCATGATATTGTGAGGCGCGCTTAGTCAATGAAGCCGGTACTTTGATTAGTAGTAAAGCTCCATCACGTGCATTCAGCTGGAGTGGCAATTAATAATAATAATAATAATAATAACGGAGCTTTACTACTAATCAAAGTACCGGCTTCATTGACTAAGCGCGCCTCACAATATCATGCGATTAATCGTGCAGCTCTATTTCTAGCATTTGCAAAACTGCATTTTTTCATCTCAAAAATACATCTAAATTACAACCTATGTTCTCAAAGTCAAATGCAGAAATGTTAATTCATGCATTTATGACCTCAAGTTTAGATTACTGCAATGCTTTATCGGATGGTTGTTCTGCACGCCTAATAAACAAACTCCATCTGGTCCAAAATGCAGCAGCTAGAGTTCTTTCTAGAAGGAAGTATGACCATATTAGCCCGCTTCTGTCAACACTGCACTGGCTTCCTATTAAACATCATATAGATCTTGCCAATACTTACAAAGCCCTAAATGGTTTAGCACCTCAGTATTTGAGCGAGCTCTTACCACATTATAGTCCTTCACGTCCACTGCATTCTCAAAACTCTGGCCATTTGATAATACTTAGGATATCAAAATCAACTGCGGGCGGCAGATCCTTTTCTTATTTAGCGCCCAAACTCTGTAACAATCTACCTAACATTGCTCAGGGGGCAGACACACTCTGTCAGTTTAAATCTGGATTAAAGACCTAAATCTCTTTAACCTGGCTTACACATAACACACTAACAAATTTATAATATTCAAATCCATTAAAGAATTATTAGGCTGCATTAATTAGGTCAACAGAAACCGGGAATACTTCCCATTACACCCAATGTACTTGTTGCATCGTAAGTCGAATGGCATCTACGCTAAAATTATTCTGTTTCGTTTTTATTCCGAGGTCACCGTAGCCACCCGGATCCAGTCCATTTTCAGTCTAGATGGTGGTTCAGGACCTAAAGATGACCTCTATAGCTCTGAATGTCAGTGAAGACTAGTCTGATGAGCCCTAGAGACAGATCCCCAGTGAAGACCTCGTCACCTAGACAGCCATCAGCACAAGACCACGGGAACCGAGTCCCCTGCACAATCTAACTTTGCTGCAACATGGAACAAACTGCTGGTTCGTCTGGCCAGAGGAGAACTGCCCCCGACTAAGCCTGGTTTCTCCCAAGGTTTTTTTCCCATCAGTGGACATGCATGTATTCATACACATGAAGATGAATAAGACATATGTACTGCTGCTGCTCCGCAGAGCCATGTGAACCGCATGTATTACTATCTATGTATGCCTGGCCTACCACGTCGACCGGCTTTACGCTAGTGGCCTATGGCTATATGTGCCTGGGCTACCACGTCGACCGGCTTAACACTAGTGGCCTACGATTATGTGAGCCTTGGCTACCACGCCGACCGGCTTAACAATAGTGGCCTACGACTATGTGTGCCTGGGCTACCATGCCAACTGGCTTAACTCTAATTAGGCGCGCACTATGTGAAATGTTAATTAACAAAATGGATATACGTTGCAATATGATAGATAAGAGCCAAGCATCCACCTGAGCATAAATATCAAAATTTAAACATTTGATATCTGCTGTTACTTTCTACACTTCATCCGTCCCAGCGGCAGCATAACAGCTTGTTAATTCATGTTTGTACAATGGTGAGACGGACAAAGTTAGCAGATGCATGCCATTTTACTCTCTTGGGTAGATAAAAGTTATCAGGGTTACAGTGCACTAAACTCCTGGTTGGACTGAATTGAATGAACTAAAATAAAAGCAGAATATAAACATTCTTTTGCTGTTTTCTGAACTACAGGGCACAGCGATAGCACACATCACACAAGCACATTTCTCAGAGTACACTACCCATAATGCATTTCATTCAGGACTACAACAACCATAGGTAGTGATCTTAAGTGATAATTCTTAATTTCCCTCTCCCGCAATACTGTCATTGATATGACTGCGATAAGCACATGCTTCTGACGCTGCGTGCAGCTGAAATCAACCACACACTCATCACAATGAAAACACTGACCTTAGAAATAACGAATGTGAACACTGAGATTATGCCGATGTATATGGCAAACCTCAGTTGAAATGCATACACAAAAATGCTTATTTCATTTAACCTGTTTTCATGTCCGTTACTATCGGCGTGTTCTCAGAGTGATTACATGCTCTAAACTGCCTTTTGCTTCAGCTGTATAAACAGAGATTCTAAACGCTACTGCTAATATGTTTAATATTTAGCTCCTGCTAATGTACCACAGTGAGTAAAGGAGTATTTGTATTACTGAGGCTTTTCTGTATACCACTTCTGGCATGCCAGCAGCACTCAAAAGAAGTATAAGAGGCGTGTGGATAGAAATTGAAATATTCACATTATTAAAAGTGACTTCCAAAGGATAAAGAAATGGCAGAGTAATTCACTGGAATTAATTTTGGGTCAGGCGAATTGACAGTTGACGAGACATACATAACTACTCTTTGCAGGTTCCTCAAAGAATGCTAATGGCCCTCTGATAGAATTTATATTACTAATATGGCTTTTTTGATCTGGTGCAGACTAACTCTTTCCACTGACAAAATGCATTAAACATTTACAATACATGATCAAGTTTCTGTTGCACATGGACATGTACTATTAATATATAATAAATATTGATTCTACAGATGCTAAGAGTATATTGTGTATTGTTTACTGAATTAAAGCACACAGGAGATAACTGCACGGCACTAAACTATTTACAATGGCACAAATAATAACATCAGAATAGAAAAGTGTTAAAAGTGCAAACCTCTTTCTCCAAATAGGCTGTCCACTACAGAATTCAACAGCCTGTCAATCTTTTCAAAGTGGTTCTGAAACACAAGAAAAGAGCAGAAAAACAAAAGTGAGGTTTTCACTTGAAGTTGTATAAGGAATAAAGGCTTGTGTCTGCTCAGGTCTCAGTGACCTTCCATTCCCCACGGATTCATGCACCTGAAATAATAACATATACACAATCAAATTACAACATATGCTTGCTTCAAGAAAAATGATACAATGTGAATGCAGATAGATCAATACACAACCACAAGTCACCTGCTCAGAGAACAGTATGATGTACAATGGCACTATATTTTACACATTTACATGAGTTATGCATGTAGCCTATTCAGATTTTAAAAGTCAAGTGAACTAATCAAATATTGTAAATTTGATCATGGAAAGCTTGTTTTATTTTTGAATCAAATTCTTTAAACCAAATGCTTAAACAAGCTTTTTCCTCTAATAAATATGGTTTTTAATGCATCCTCTAATATGGCTTGTATTTCTCTTCAATCAGCAGAAAGAGATGAAAAGCAGAAGAAGCTGAAATGAAATGCAAACTCTCTCTGTACTAAAACAACAACAGTGTCCTCTCTCGTTTTACAGGTCATTGCTTCTCTCTCTATGCCTTTCACTTTCTCTCTCTGTTTGGATCTGGCTAAAAGGTCACTCAAATAGTAAACTAAATTGAGAGAAACCATGATGATTAAAACACATTGATGATTTGCCATCTAATTTGCTAAACCCTGTAATTTTTGCTGTCTGAACACAAGAAGAAATATCCACCTTTTTTTAAACATTGAAGTCTCGCCCAACTGGACTGGTGCTTTACATTTCCGGTCCCTGGTGTTTCTAGTCAAATTAACATATTTTCTGAGCCGATAATATAATGTTAAACCTGCGCACATTTTTATATTTAGTTACGTTAAAAAAGGTTCAATTCAGTCAATCTTTTTACCCCGTTTTAACATGGATTTCTATGGAGACCGGAACATGAAAGCACCCAAACGGAAATTAGAATCCTTCATGGCGCCACTCATCAAAAAGGTGGATACAGAAAAAAATCAGATGGATGAGCTGGAAAGAGACATAGTACATGCATAGGCATTCTGAAGGCATACAAGTCAGGTCAGGATATATATTCATGTCAGTATATATCTATATGAACACTTGACATTTGAAAAATATCCAAACAGGATATTTATCAGCATAGCTCTTGTAGTGGAGCACTGCCCACTGAATATGGTGGTGTACCAAGTCCTAGACCCTCTCTCTCCCCTGGAATCAACACTCCACCATTGGGTCTTGGACAGCTCACCAGACCACGGAACAGTGGATTCCAGTGGAACTGGAATGAAGGGAGACCTGTTATGCCAGAGAGAGCTTCTGGCATATTCGGGCCAAGTAGAGAATTGTTCCCGGAGTTCTGGTGGCAGTGACCGAAGACTCTTATGATTTTGTGTTCTGTTTGCCTGATGGTCTTTTCAGATGTACAGTATAGATGGATTTTATGTTTTGGAAGACATTGTTAAACATAAGCTAAGTGATTTTTAGTGCAGTAGGAAGACTTTTGAGGGGATCTGCCCACGATGACTGTCCATGAGCTGTCAGAGGTGGTAGATGGTCCCGAACCTTGGACAGGGTCCAAGATGTCACAGTTTTGACATCTTTGGATGAATCTTCTGATATCCCTTATCATTTGTGGACAACAGAAACAATTCTAATGGAGCAAGAGAGTCTGATCAGTCCCTGGATGGCCAGGACTGACCTTGGGAAGTAGAATGTGTTCACAATCATTATGAATTTCTTCAGATGTTTGGAGATGGGAGAGGGCATTAGCTTGAGTGTTTCTGACTCCTGGACAATAGGAAATCATGAACTTAAACTTGATGAAAAAAGAGACCATCTTACTTGCCTGGGATTTGGCATTGCAGAGATACTCTAAATCAGTGGTTCCCAATTCCAGTCCTGGGGACCCCCTGCTCTGCACATTTTGCATGTCTCCCTTATTTACTCTCCCCTAACAAGATGATGATCTCAATCAGGTGTGTTATATAAGGAAGACATGCAACGTGCAGAGCAGGGGGTCCCCAGGACTGGAATTAGGAACCCCTGCTCTAGATCAGGGCTAGATCAGATCTCAACTCTGGCCCACGAGATCCATATTCCTGCAGAGTTCAGATCCAACCCTAATCAAACACACCTGAACAAGTTAATCAAGGTCTTTAGGATCACTAGAAAGGTACAGGCAGGTGGGTCTGATCAAGGTTGGAGCTAAACTCTGCAGGAAAGTGGATCTCGCGGGCCAGAGTTGAGAACCCCTGCTCTAGATTATGGTTGCTAGTGAGCACAACAAAGGGGTGACAAACTCCCTACAACCAATGTCCCATTATTCCAGGGTGAGTTTTAAGGCAAGAAATTCACGACTGGCTACATCGTAATTGTGCTCCGCTTTCTTGGAGTTTCTTAGAGAAGGTGCAAGAAGATGGAGACAAGAAGAATTTCCCTGCTGCTGTGAAATCAGCTCTGACTCCAGAGGGTTTCTGGTAGGTTTCATGTGAGAGAAGCAGTTGTGAAGGCTTCTTTGGGGAGATGGAATGCTTGGATGGTTTTGGGCAAAGACTTGGGCCTGCCTTTCAAGAGGCATGTGAAAAGAGCAGTGATTGAGCTGTAATTTTGGTTGAGATGGTGATAGAAGCTTGTGAAGCCAAGGAAACACTGAAGCTCTTTCAGTGTAGATGGAATGGGCCAGGTGTGGACAGCTGGATGGCTCCTACACAGTAGCTGACATTCCTGGGGCTTTCCGATCACAGAGTGGATCTGGTAGGAGATATCATTGGGCCTTTTCTTGACTTTGAGATAACAGAAACAGACATGCCAGAGACAGTAACTTAAGTCACTTTTGTGGACAAAGAAGAAAGACTAGCATAGTGACTAGTAACATAGTTCACCATAGGGCATGGAGGACGGATGAGACATGCTGCTATGACGTGTCCCACTGAACTAAACTGATTTATGATCACCTATTCATAAAGACATTCACTTGTTTCATTCCTGAATGGGTCAGCCATTCAAAAGAATCAATTCAATGAATGATTCAGTGACAATATCATGTGACTTGCCGCCACCTACTGGCAGTTTAAGTCTCTTTTTTAAAGTACAATTTCAGTTATTTAAATCATTTAATATTTCTATATTAAAAAATTTATATTTAAATCATTAACCTCAACTTTAATTTATAAATTTAATTGCACTCATGCCACCTCTGAACCTCGTTAAACATCTACAATCCATTTTTGAGCCACCTCTGTAATACAAATTAATTTAGCTAATACTGATTTCATATGATTGGTAACTTATTCTTATTATTCTCCTTGTTCTTATTCTACTGTTTTAATTTTAAAAAATTAAAAAGTTTATATATATATATATATATATATATATATTTTTTTTTTTTTTTTTTTTAATCTGACATAAATGACAAAAACGCCATTACAAACAAAAGCCCCTGTAAATTACTTAATGGAGTCAAATATCACATTGTTATGGAAGGCCCAGGTCACCTGGTGGTTGCTGGGGGTTACTTCATCTATCAGCCTACAGCGTGATTTCCTGTTTGTTAATGACACACATAGTGCACATTTCTACCTAAGGTAAAGCACCCAGGTTCTATTAAGGGGCATCCCTAGTAAAGACATTGATTAACTTCAGGTGTGTTTGATTAGGCTTGCCGTTTAACTCTGCAGGACTGTAGCTCTCTAAGACTGAACTTGCTTACCCCTGCACTAGAGCATTTCGCAGTACACTTTCAGCTTCGGCTCCCCTGGGACTGGATACCATTGTACAGACGTGGCCGAGGCTTCATCTGTACACCTTTCCCCCGATCACTCTGCTCCCGGGAGTTCTGGAGAGAGTGCACTGGAATGGTGTCTCGCTGCTGCTAGTAGCCCCATTCTGGCCGGGTCGAGTATGGTTCTCAGACCTGATTTCTCTCCTTGACGGCTCTTCATGGGAGATTCCCGTCAGGAGGGATATTCTCTCACAAGCGGGGGGCACGATTATTCACCCCCACCCAGAGTTGTGGAAGCTGTGGGTGTGGCCCCTGAGGGTCACAATCGAGGTTGTTGAGACCATCCTCCAATCCAGAGCTCCCTCAACGAGGAAACTGTATGCCTGGAAGTGGAAACTTTTCACTTCCTGGTGCGGCAACCACCAGCTCGACCCATTCCACTGCCCAGTTGGTTCAGTGCTGGAGTTCCTGCGGGACTGGTTTGCCACAGGGTTGACCCCCTCCACCTTGAAGGTGTACGTGGCAGCCATAGCTGCTTTCCACACCCCTCTCGGTGGTCAGTCGGTGGGAAAACACCCCCTGGTTACATGTTTTCTTACATGCGGTGCGCTGTGGCTGCCGGTGCGATCCCGTGTCCCCACGTGGGACCTGGCCATGGTGCTGGAGGCACTCTGCAAACCTCCCTTCGAGCCTCTCAAAGAGGTTTCAGACAGGACATTTACCCTAAAAATGGTCTTCCTCCTGGCCATCTCTTCGCTGAAGAGAGTTGGCAACCTCCACGCCTTCTCTGTGGCCCCTTCTCACCTTGACTCTGCGCCTGGCATGACCAAAGCTTTTCTGTACCCCAGGTCGGGATACGTTCCTAAGGTGCCCTCTTCTGTGCCACAGCCCATCGTGCTTCAGGCCTACTGTCCTCCCCCCTTGCAGGACCTGGAACAGCAGAGACTTAACAGTATGTGTCCAGTGTGAGCACTGGATGCATACGTCCACAGAGCTGCCCTATGGAGGAAATCTCCCCAGCTCTTTGTCTGCTACGACATTCATGCCGCTCCCAGCTCCTCCGTTCTCTCGCCTTAGCTGTGCTCTTCCACACCAGGCAGGGGCTTGGAAGTCTGGTGGCATGGGCATCTCGTTCCCATAGCGATTCGACGCAGCTGGAGTTCCCGAAGGGGAACATCCCAGGTTACGTATGTAACCATGGTTCCCCGAAGGAAGGGGATGCTGCGTCTCATTGCCATACTTCCGGCATCCCAGCCACACTTGCTACTCTAACCAGAAGCTGCCAGCTTACTCACTGCACATGCTTTTATGCTTCCTGGTCTCCACGCTGCTTTTCCATTGGACTGATTCACGTGTTTCAGAGCGTGTTTCAGAGCATTCCCATAGTATGTTCCCATAGCGTTTCGACGCAGGGTCTCATTCCCTTAGGGAACTATGTAAGCTGGGACCTTTTTGCATTAAACCCAATAACAGATCAAGGAACATCTTTTCTCTCCAATATGGTGGGAAGAATTGTTGAATAGTATAAATTAAATTAAATGGGGACTATAAGGATATTAACTGTAACAAGACAGTTTATAGTGACAGGATGCACTATACACCAAAGTGGTCTGTGGTTTAAAAACACATAATATTATGATGTATTCATATGTCACTACTAGGGATGGGTGACATCTTATCGTTTGCGATATACCGGTAACATTTTTCCCCACGATAAAAATTAGTCTTCCCGCAATAGTAATAAGTCTAGTTGTCGACATATTTCTGTGTGCGACAGTGCGGAGTGACATGCTGAGGGTGGACGTGAAACTAGAATATCACTAAATGAGGAGCTCCAATCTAGAACTGGTTTGGTTAAAACTGTACAGTGCGACAAAAATCGGTCTGAGCCTTGAATAACGTAGGCTACAAATAATGTATTAGTAGCATGTGTGCGATGCAGTTTTGCATGTGTATAAGATGGTTTACAAACCTGTTGTCCAACAAAGATATAATTTATTGACATGCTTTTTCTCCAAATTAACTTCATAACACAGTCGAGTGTTTGAAATAACCTTTTGATATCAGACATGGTTTCATATCACAGAATGAGGCTGAAATCATACTGTTTTATAGTATTATAAAGGTTATGTCGATTAGCATTGCAGTATTAATGTACTTTATCCTTATAAAAACACCAAGATTGCTTGAAGAATACAGACAAACCATATATTGTAGCCATTGTATGTTTATTGTCTTCAAGTTTCCGCAGTTAATATTTCTCTATCTGCGTTTTATTCAGTTTTATTATGTCGTCAGTACTACTACTTCTGTTATAAAGCATATATGCGGTTTCTGCGCAAGGGCACCCTCCGGCTTCCAAATCAGAAAGAGCAGAAGAGAGTGTGTTGTATTAAACACAAGGAATTTGTCTTGGTGTTAGGAGCTTTCAGTACAACAAGTAAAAAAAAAAATCAGTGAATTAAACAGTCATTACATTACATGTGTACTCAGTAATGCTCACAACACTCTATTTTGGGTAAAAATAGGAAAGATAATACTTTTCTCTAAAAAAACAGGATTCCCTAAATTATCGTCTTTGATATCGTTATCGCAATAAATACCAGAAATTATCATGAAATTTTTAAGCCCATATCGCCCATCCCTAGTCACTACTCTTCTATGAGGCAACCCATTTGGCATTGCCACTGCTAAAAAAAAATACAAAAAATAAAAAACAACCACCATTGAGTGTATTTACTTTCTTAGTGGTTATATTGATGAGAACAACAACATCTCAAAGGAAGCCAGCCATCCTTGGTATATTAGCCAATCACTGTATGGATGTAATAGTCTGAACTGTTCCTGCTGATCTACAGTAACAACTACCTTATTATGGAGGATAGAGAAATTAAATATATGATTATTTGATATTTTGCCATCAAATTTAGTAAGCTTATTTGAGCAGCAGCTGAAAAAGTACAGGAAAAATAAGATGAACATATAGCAATCATCTTTATGGCTGAACATGCTATTTAAATACAGACATTTAATACAATTGGAAAAGTGTATAATAAGTGAAATTCTACTTGTACACACACATGTTGGTACACCTATATAATGGCATAATGGTATTTATACTATACTAATAATATTTTCTATCCCTTAACCCTACCTTAAAACATAACCATTACAGAAACTTTCTCAATTTTCACGCTTTTAATATAAAAAAGGGGTGTAGAGACTTGTAACCTACATACAATTTAATAATATATGTCAAACCAGTACACACA
Source organism: Labeo calbasu (assembly GCA_019740295.1). Taxonomy (NCBI): domain Eukaryota; kingdom Metazoa; phylum Chordata; class Actinopteri; order Cypriniformes; family Cyprinidae; genus Labeo; species Labeo calbasu. Next base: position 10,338 of record JAHKKF010527656.1, on the reverse strand, counting down.
CTGCACATCCTGATGCAGTTGAGTCAAATTTAGTTTGACTTGTCAAGGTTTAAGATGCAATGCTGGTTTCTAACCTTCAGATGGATCCTTCAACGGCTTTTTGAACTTATTGATACTTATTGAACTTATTGAAAATTTCAATACACAGCATGAGTGCTATATAATATGTGTTCTAACCATACTGTAAATTATCATATAACTATGCAGTATTTTCATGAAGTGCCATGGTATTATGTATTTTAAGTATATTTATGTTCCTTAAATGAATGATCAAGAAGCACTTCATATACAGGTTAATTGGAACAGCTGTCAAAGTAATATATGAAGATGTGGAGCTCATTTCAGGTCATTTGGTTTGGTGCCAGGTTACCCTGACATCAAACTTTTGTAACCTGGCTTCCTCAGGAGAGACTGAACAGTTACAGTATATAGAATTAAACTGAAATGCCACAGCATAAGCAGTGAGGTAATAAGGGGTTATTATGACATAGAAAGTACATTACAATACAATTGCACTGATTTTTTTTCTGCATGATTTTTAACTTGAATAAATTCAACAAATCACATAAAACAACATAAAGTAAATGTGTTAGCTTACCTGTCAAAACATTTTTACACTATGAGTTTACAGTGTTTAACTGCAGTGATGTTCTAGTCAGTACACAATCTGAATAATGTTCAGTCATAGATAAACAAAGGATAAATGCTTACAGTACTTGCCTACGTCGAGAAATAAAAGAGTGTTTTTTAAGGTTCGGGTGTAATTTTACTTTAGTTAACTATACTATATTTCTTGATCATCAGCACCGGGATTCTAATGTTTTCGTCAATGAGAAAATCCCACGCAAAACATGTATTACAAGTGAACATGTTGGTCCTTACCATATCTACTAGTTCCACAAAACAATACGGGACAGCTGGAAACTGTAGACCGATCGAGGTCGCCCGCTCCTCTCCTGTGGAATGAATGAATTAAAGAATGAACCAATGCGCGTCCGATCCGGAAAGCGATGAAGAGTGACGCGAGGTGGCGCGGTGATGCTGAAAGTATAACGGAAGTGAAGATGACCAATAGGGGCTCAAGTCTTGGCTGTTACGACGGCATGGACTATCAGATGACGGGTTCACAGTCTGAACCAACTCAACCCTGTGAGGGCCCACATGGATTTTTAGAAAAGAATCCGAATGCCTCGGAGAGATTTTCCAAGCAGTAGCTAACGTTGTAATGTAATAACTATAATGAAAGAGAAAGATTTGAATGTTGCATGACGTGTATGTGCTAGTGTTTCTACTGAATCTCTTGCCTCTGTCCCTCTCATAAGGTTTTTTGTTTGTTTGTTTGTTTGTTTTTTTTCTTTCAGATAACCACATCCTCATTCTGTTCACAACTCTTCTGTAAAACCCTGCTGTAATATGTGGGATACACCACTTATAAAAACCAGTGAATGCATATTTGCATATGTAAAACCCAGTAAATTCAGCTCAGATCTACACAGGCAAATTGCCCCTGCAGTGCCCCAAGTACTGAGAACAGGGCTATACATGTTTGCATAGTCTGAAACACAAACAGAAAGTTACCCTTCCAAAGGGCAGCGTTTGAGAATGACCTGCATGCCTGTGTGAAGTCTTTGTAAATTTGGCTTAATTCATAAATTAAATTTTAAAACAATTTCTTAAGTACACCATGTACACGACAAGCCTGGCTACTATCACTAGAAAGTACTATTAAACTGTCTGTTAATGATGGTCTCAGTATTTTTTGTATATGTTATGTTGGCAAATATTGCATTTGATTTGGACTTCACTGAAGCTACATGGAGTGTATTCAGACATATTTTAGATATGTGTTCATCTCATGTCAGTGTATATCATTTTAAAGATTTTTTACAGGAGCAAAAATTTCTTTTTCAACACACATCGCTCTAAGGATAAAACTTTTACTAAAAATAAATATACTTCCCTAACAAATACTAGCAATACACAAGTTTAGCATAACAAATAAAAGTAATTTAAGCTCTGGTTTCTCTAGGCTATATCACGTTTTTCTTTTGGAAGAAGTGTTAAAAGGGTAGTTTACCCTAAAATTAAAAATTCTATCATAATTTACTCTTTACTCACCACTTCTTGTCTCGTCTCTCCTTTTAATACACATATGTGTAAATTGCTGCCATCTAGTGTAGATCAAGGAATTTACAACGACACTGATAGGTGACTGATGATGTGTCATACCGTTTATTTTTCTTCGTTAAAAATGTATGGGCATGGGCAAAAATAGTGTTTTCCACAGTAAAATGTTAACCGTTCTTTTTATTTCCTTATCATAATTTTAACTCTTATGGGTGGTTGTGTCATCCACACATAAAGCTGACTCAGCAGGTTAGGCTGCAGGTTAATGTGATAAAAATAGGTGTTCTTTCTGATAATCCCATGGTGCACAATGTACAATTATATAAGAAAGAAAGAAAGAAAGAAAGAAAAAGAAAAGAGATTTGGAGAAGTCTGTTATGACTAAAACATAGTTATAAAACAAAACCTTCATAATTTAGTGTCAAAATAATTATCATCATTCATTCTCAATAAAGGATCCACTGATAAGACAGCATCTGTTCAGTGAGTTTTACCTGCGGTTGTGTCACATCATGTGGATGCACCTGTTCCAAGAGCAGGCAAAGCTCACTGAGCAGGCATTATCCTATCAGTAGATCCTTAGGTTAAGTTACAATCCTGGGAATCAGCACATATCAGTTGTTACACATTGATTGTTGAGGTGATCTTCTGTGGTATCAAGATTTTATTTGTCAAATGTATCCAGTGATAAGTCAGTCAGAACCATGAGCTGACAAGTCATGCTGAACTTGTACCTTTGAACAAAGGTCATGAAGCAATACATGTACAGTTAAAATGATGAATACAAAGTTACAAAAAAAAGCCTTAGATATTTAAATTCTCAACACAAATTCCTGAGAAACTGAATGAATTATCTGTTTGCTAACATTAAATTTATTTCATAATCTATTGTAAGCCTATCTAGTTATGGCTTTAATGGAGGATTCCTCAAATCCAATGCTGGAGGGCTGCTCACCTGTGATTTCCAAGTGATCCTGAAGACCTTGATTAGCTTGCTCAGGTTTATTTGATCAGGGCATTGGCTCTCCAGGGCAAGATTTGAGAAACCCTGCTTTAATGTCTAGCAGTCACTGTAGTGCTCTGTAGCTGTCAGATTTCTGTATATTCCTTGTCTCAAAGATGACTGTTATTAAAAGTATAGTTACTGTATAAAGTTCTGTTTCATAGGTTCACTTGACACTGCTTTAGTAGTTGATACAATGGGAATACCCTTCAGGTATGACAATTGTTTGAAGCCTGTATAG
>JAHKKF010527655.1:0-11472 GCA_019740295.1 Labeo calbasu | reverse complement strand
AATAGGCCTTTTGTGTACATAGAAAAAGTCTTAGATCTTTGAGTTCAGCTCATGAAAAATGGGGGCAAAAACAAAAGTGTTGCGTTTATAATTTTGGTAAGTGTATATTTTCTGTGGCAAGAAAATACCTGTTAAACTGTATAATAGTCTTAATTTTTGTTTTTAGCAAATGGACAATATAAATATATTTAGATATTATAAATATATATAAAAAGGAGAAATGTAAGCAACTAAAATGTGTTGAAAATATATATTTATGTAAATATATTTTAAAATTAATATCTATTTTAAGGGGTTGTATATTGAAAATTTTTGAAAATATATCTGGGGAAGGAGATACATTTTAAATCTTAAAATATAGGGAATATTTTTTTAAGATGTATAGAAATAAATAGATTTGCATAAATATATTTTCTGTGGCAAGAAAATTACATTTTATAATAATCTTAATTTTTAAGCAAATGGAGGATATAAGTATATTTAGATTTAATAAATATATATACAATGAGGAAATGTAAGCAGCTGGAATGTATTAAAAATATATTTATTATTTTACATTTTAGATCTTAAAATATAGGGTAGTTTTCTTTAAGATATATAGAAATAAACAGATTTGCATAAATATATTTTCAGTGATATATATATTAATGATATCATGTTTTTATTGTTTTATTGTGTTAGCTGTTTTGTTTTTGTTTTGTTTTTTAACTTAATTCAAATAACCCAACTGCAGTTTGATTGAGATTAATTGGAATGCACAATGAGAAAACATTATTTTGATGTGTTTTTTGCCGATGAGCTCTTCATATATATATACACATGGGAAACTTAGGGTTAGTGGTTTGTTGAAATCACTAACCCTTAGTATAAGCAAAAAATAGTTATGCTTCTCTTAACAAAGACCACTAATTATGCTACAACTGTACATCATGTGAAAGTTCGGATGAAACTGCAAAAGTTGATTATGAATTGTCTGCGAATGTCATTCTCAGGACGGGTCACAGAAGATGAAAGCAGAAGAAGCTAGCGGTGAACCCAGGATTGACCTCTCACATGTGCAGAATGAGGGAAAGCTTTGTTTCAGATTGTCTTAAAATAGGAACTAGTTCCTCATTTTTCTCCTGGATTATTAAGAATATAACAGTCAACAGTTTGCTGGTGGGAAATGAATTTTGCCGGCCCTACGAAACCGAGAATCTCTCTCACGTCTTTGGTTGATTTAATACAGCGCTGATGCGGCTCATCACTTCTCATTTTGCTTTGATTACACAACAAAAGGACAGAAATAAGGTGTTAAAACATGAAAGCGACCGAATTTTGTGGCACAAAAAAGTAGGGTAGGATGAGAGGGAGAAGAAATGGCAGGTAATGCAATATTCATGCGCACAAGGCAGATTTGCCTTTAGTTCTTGTGATTAGAGGAGGGAAATCTTCCCCCGGCCCGTCTTCTTAGAGGACGGATGCATTAATGGCAAGTTGTTATTTTTTTGGTACTTTCAGAGACGAGAGAAGATGTGGCTTAATCAAGGAGATGCACTTCTCCTTCCCCTGCTCTTTGATGTTGTGAAAAGACGTCCACGGTTAACCCTGAGTGTGCAGTGGCAGAGTATTTCTCTTTCAAGCCTGAGATGATGAAAGTGATGGTGCCGTGGTGGCGCTGTATCAGGGGGAGTCCAACTTCTCTCGAAAAAGAGATGTGACCCTGATTGAAATGAGGAACATATTTGATCTTGAAATGAAGTGCTTCCTTGCTTTGCGCTAATGCACTCATCTTTGATCATCAAACGTAATTGATATTACCACATTGCCTTTAAAGCGCAAGGAACGACACGCCACCGTATTGTCCGGAGAATATTGGATGTTCATTGTGTTGGATAGTTCCAGATGAGATCAACACCAGTGTATGAAATAGAGCAAATTGTGACAACAAATGCATGCAAATGCACTGTAAAAAAAAAAAAAAAAGATTTTTTTTAAAGTTGTAAATCAAGAGTAGTGGAGGATGTTTTACAAGATACTATTTCACTCTTTCTGCTTGATAATTTCACGTTTAATGCACTATGTGCCTTTTTTTGTGAAATTTACTAGCAATTTTAGTATTAGGACAATAGAAATATGTGTAGATATCTATAAATAAGGAAATATTAGTAACTAAAACATCATATATATATATATGTATATAATAATATATATAATACATACAGAAATCTAGCAATATATATACATAAATACATTTAAAAAAACATAGAAAAATGTAGGAAAAAAGATATATATATATATATATATATTATCTTGGGAAAGGGAAATAACTTTTCAGATTTAATATGTTATGTAGTTTTTTATTAAATTTACTAGCAATTTCAATCTTAGGACAATTGAAATATGTGTAGTTATCTATAAATAGGGAAATATAGTGTGTATATATATATAGAAATCTAGCAATATATATAAATATTATATATACTTAATAAAAACCTATATAGAAAAATGTAAGAAAAAAGGAAATGTAAGTAAAGTTTTAATCTAAAATGTACTGAAAATATATTAATGTAAATATATTTTAAATCAATATTTTAATGTATGTGTGTATGTATTTATTTATTATTAGGCTATTATTATTATTTATTATTTTTTATCTTAGGAAGGGAAATAACTTCACATTTAATGTGTTATGTGGCTTTAGATATGTATATATAAGGACATATAAGTAACTAAAACTTCATATATCTATCTATATATCTATATATAATAGAAAATAAAAAATGGAAAATAAAGTAAAATGAATAGCTATATATATAAGTATAGAACTTACGATGTAGTGAAAATGTATTCATGTAAATATATTTTTAAATTATTAATTTATTTATGTATAGATATTTTGAATTTTAAAAATATATATTTTTGGGAAGGGAAACTAAATCTTAAAATATGTTTAATAATGTTTAATACACACATATGTGTATGTGTGTGTATATATATATATATATATATTTATATATGTATAATTGTTTAATATTGTATTTAAAAATATATTTATAATTTGGAAATGAATACTTTTCCTCTTATTTTTGATTAAATTCGCTATAGCATTTTCACCTTTATTCAGTGTGCATATTTGAGAATATTTTTTTTCAGTGGGTATATAGGAGCCAGTATATTATATTTTGCAGTTCTGCCAGTCATTCAAGACTTACAAAACTGTTTTACACGCACCTGTTCCCTGTGCTCGTTTTGATTAACCCCTCTCGTTATATTTATTTGGTTTCAAATCTATTCAAATTTTTTGGTTGGATGCAGAGATGGCGCTGAAGATGTGTTATTTATCCTTGGCCAACAGAGAGGAAATCTGAGAGTGAAATTCCCATGTCGCTGATAACCACAAAGTCAACATGTCAATAATTCATTGCTCATATGATTTAATATATCAGCGTTTGAATTATTCATTCTCTTGGTTTCTCTCTCTCTCCACCTGAGAATCTACATCTGACTCTCCCAGCACTTTCATATTCATTTCAATCGGACTGCCGCTGAATGATTTATGGACGGCTGACTTGGCCATGCACTACATGTAAAAGGCCATCCGTGTTGATGGAAAAAACAAACATGGACACAGTCCGGAGTTTTTGCGCTGCTCTCACCGGCGGCCCCTTGAGAGGAGCGACGGGGGCAGTGAATGCTCTGGATGCGCAGGAGGATACAGAAAACCATACAAGAGTGAAAAATAGACGCTTCATAGAGTTCAATAGGAGACAAACCAGCAAAGATCGTGGATTGTATGTTCAGATAAAGAGACGTTTGGCTCACAATATAGTCTTAACCACCTGTGGGAGAGAGAATCCACTGGTGGACCTGGACTGAGACCCTTAAAACAGTCTGTTCAAAACCTGATTTGGTTTAAAGCAAACCTTTAAAAGAATCACTGTTTTAAGTCTTAAAGTCTCTGAAGTACATGCAGGTTTAGCTCAACCATCAAGTAGTTCAACCAGTTGTATATCAGATCAGGCTTTGTAAAACTGTATGTTTCTATATGAAGTTTTGTTGTCTATTTCCAACAACCACCTCCTCCCCTATTTATCCTCCAACATGGAAAATGTCCCGTATTGTAATCTACCCGCACAAAACAAGACGTGGGCTGAGGTGGCCTTTGAGTTCCTGCAACATCTGAACAGATGATTTTTATAATCAGACTACATCTGAGATCATCTGATTACAAATATTTTAAAATAATGTACATTTAAACTGTTGATTTTCAGAATTAGTATTGAGTCTTGATACTGGGTAGATACTGGGCAGATAGATAGATACGATAGATAGATGGATAGATGAATAGATGGATGGATAAAAATATATATGTTATATAGATAGGTAAAATATATACATACTTTAGATAGATAGATAGATAGATAGATAGATAAAAATATATACATGTTATATAGCTAGATAAAATATATACATACGCTATAAAGAGAATATATATGCATACGATAAAGATAGATACAAAAATATATACGATGATAGATAGACAAAAATATATACATGTTATATAGATAGATGAAATATATACATGTTATATAGATAGAATATATATGCTTATGATAGATAAATATATATATTATATAGCTAGATAAAATATATACATACGTTATAAAGAGAATATATATGCATACATATATATGCATATAGATAGATACAAAAATAAATACGATAGATAGATAGATAGATAGATAGATAGATAGATGATCTATCTAAGATAAATATATACATTACATAGATGATAATATATTCAATAGATAGATAAAATATATACATTACATAGATAGATAGATAGATAAAAATATACATAGATGTATGCATTATATAGATAGAAAGATAGATGTATATGTATAGGCATATGCGTAGGTAGATGATATTATAATAATGAGTAGTAGTAGTATGTGGTTGCTGTTGTTGTAATGAAGTCTATTTGTTTGAATCCTGGAGGTCTCTCTTTGAGAAGAGTTGACTGTCTCTTTAAGGGGGATTGTCGTCTGAATAGAGTGTCGGTTTACATCTCAGACTCCTCCTCCTTCGTTCTGATGAGGGTGTTCCTTCCTTCTGCCCCAGTCCACTTCTATCATCCAGGGATACAAATGTTTCTTTATCCACATTCGAGTCTGTCACCGGAGCCGAATTATAAATATTAAACATACAGTCGGGACGGTTGTGGGCCTTCAATCAAACCATGGGATTGACACGCTGACACGGAGAGATTTGCGCGTTTGGAAGAGAAACTCTCAAGCAACTGGACTGGCTGAAACTTTGTCTCCACACCTTTGTTTCGCGAAACTTTTTTCGTGCATGACTTTCCGATCTCTGCAGGACTATCGGAAGATTCCAGCCACGCGAATGGATATCAAATGATGCCTGTGGACTGTTTTGGGGGTTTAGTTCAGTGTGGTTTTGTAGGAAGAAAACCCCAGTCCACAACAACCCACACAGGCTTGCTGATCTGATCATGGGAAAACTGGGATCGTCTTGTTTTTTCTAGCCTCGGCACAATCGCGCTTGTTAGATTTAGGGGTTAGTTCGGATTACAGCTCTCGCTGAGAGAAGAAAGTTTCGTTTTAATCAGACTTTTGGGTTTTTGAAGTGCCAACATGCCTCAGTTAAACGGAGGAGGAGGCGATGACCTAGGAGCAAATGATGAACTTATTTCCTTCAAAGATGAGGGTGAGCAAGAGGAGAAAATATCAGAGAATGTGTCGTCGGAGAGAGATCTGGACGAGGTGAAATCTTCCCTAGTGAACGAGTCCGAGAACAACAGCAGCTCCTCAGACTCCGAAGTAAGCGAACAACTCTGTGCTATCATTGTAGTACACTAGTGCATGCTTGTAAGTGTGTAAAACTAAACCGATGCTTTATTTCCTAAATGCAAGCAAACAGACAGGCGTCCTCGACCCAGACCAGAGCTAGAAAGTTATGAGAAACAAAGAGAACACTTTGCGGAAGGTAAAAAAAAAAACAGTTGAGATGTATTCCTTGTGTTTGTGTTAGTGATTTATGCATAGTAATAATTCATTTGTTGTCGCCCCTAAAGCTTTGAGACGACAACAAGATGGAGGATTTTTCAAGGGACCCCCTTACGCTGGTTATCCGTTTCTTATGATCCCAGATATTACGAATCCATACCTCTCCAACGGATCGCTATCTCCCAGCACACGAACGGTACGTGCCATTTCACTTTAAACGCAACTATCACCCTCATGACGTCACGCCGCGCTCCGTAAATGTTTCAGCTGCAAAAAACTCGCGTTTCAATGCGCCCCATTCTCCTCTTTGTTTGACTTTTTGCGTTAGGAGTCTCTTTTAAGCCTCAAAAACTAGCCAAGCTTTGTGTTTCAGGAGTTTACCGTTGTTTGTTACCACTTGTTGAGTCTTGAGCATGCATGTATTAGGAGGCCATTCTGATGCATTGCACAATAAGTCATTTACTTGGGCTCACCCAAGCACAAAAGAAGCCTTTATTCGCTGCCTCCAATGGCACGAAAATGGACTTTTCGCAGTGAGATGTCTGCACAATTAATTTTGTATTATCATAACAGGCGACAAACTGGAGGCAAGCCCAGGCAGATAGGATTCATCCAGCTTTTGGTGTCAGGAATGTGTCTTTACTCCTTTTGTTGTTGCGTGATAGGATGTTGCCCGGTTAGAGAGTCGAATTTACGACCGGGCGCATAGATATCGAAGCAGGAGGGTTCTGATTGCATGGTTTTATGGCTTATGTCATACAGACCTTTGAGTTCATTCCAGGCACATCGAGATTTTCTAGATAAGTTCTTCCCCATCAGTGAAACTGTCTTTCAATTAGAGGGCTGTTAGGCGACTATTGTTATCATTAGTTACCGCTTGACGGCCCTATCGGAGGTCTCTACTGGATGCCCATTATCTTAATGACATCTTCACCTAGGGGGGCGGTTTGGCTACCTGAGCAGCAGGCCCCCACCGAGGTGTCTGAATCGCAGGCAAATTGCTGCATATGTTTGCCTTCCTCCATTTAGCTCCATTGAAGGATATCTGGACTGTGTATTTTTTCGCAGTGTTTGCCTGTTGCTTTCTAAAGCCGCCGTGTCAATGTATAAGTGATGAGGCATGCGAACGCAGGCTAACATGTCATTGTGGAAAAATTTCAGCGAGCCTGTGGCGATAAACATTTGTTCATTGTGTTCATTGTGCTGCTAACTCATGAGAATGCATGAATCTCTTGGTCATACACTTGGATATTAGATGTGGTATTAGGTTTGCTTGTTTCCAGCACAATGGTTTTTTTCAACTTGTCAAATAGCATTAGCCAGAGAATGGCTGCTGTCGCATGAGTGGTTTGACTAAGGAAAACAGGTTACCTTTAACAGCTGTAACAAAGAGCGACTGTGATTCTAGTAGATAAGATGGATAATAACATCTGACTTCTGGTTTGCTAGTGTGTGTGTGTGTGAGTGAGCCCGAAGGCAACTGATTCAGCCGTGTACAATAGCAAGGTTGTGTATAGTTTTAGAGCACAAAAGTTTGTGAAGCGCCACTCAGTCTATGAGGGGGGAAAAAAACATGTAATGTTACTGAACCGAAGCTGAAAATTGTTTACAGTAACTGTTGGCACTGGATTTTCAATGTAAACACAACCTGCTATGCTAAGATTTTTTTTTTGAGGGAGCTTTATTTTCTCTCAGATTTTTTGTTTTAGTTTGGAAAAGGTCTTCTTTTAGAGGGTTTTACTTCCTTCTTTCAGTTATAAAGAACCTTTAGATACTTTTCCTTAAATGAGTTAGTCAGTTTAACAAGGTTTGCTTTGACCTCAGGTTAAAGTTGCTTAAGGTTTTATCTTCCACAATGTCCTCTTTTCGCAAATGCTAATTCAGCACTTTTGTAGTCTTCAACGTCCCTATTGCTCTTTGTTTGCTAATTATCACTTCCTTATTTAATAATGTTTCTTAATTGATTTAATTATATTCTAGTCAGTGTAAACAGCAGGGTAAAAGTCCAGTGCTTTTGTATCTAGATGAGTCAGTATGTTGTTGTTAGCGCTGTGAGGCTAATCTTGTTTGATTTTTTTTTTTTTCTTATTTGGTTTTGTTGGTGTGACTGTGTTTTGTTTATTGACTTGGTCTGATAACGTTTTTTAGGTGCTGTTGCTAACATTTTGTGCTAGCTTAATCCATGTAAAGATGACTTTGCAAGACTAGCAACTGTAATAGCTATACTAGCAGGTTGGCTAACAGATGGATTCTGAATGCCTATTCTTTAATCATTGATAAAATTACTGTTGCAAAAATCAACAAAGTTGTTATGGTCTGTTCACACCAAGAATGATAATTATAACTAAATAAAGAAGTCAGCTTGAGAAAACAAGACAAGAATGTTTTAAAAAAGTTTTAAAACTTACAAACTGCTAACTTATTGGAGTTTGGATAGGAGTCTAATTTTGAATTTTGACAGGAGTTTGAAAAGTCTTTGCTCATTTGAACATTTCATCAATGTAAGTCTGTGGAATTTTTCTTTTTAATCTTCTTCTGGGAGTTTAAATTTGAATTTTGACAGTTGGAGTTTGAAAAGTCTCTGCTCATCCGAGCATTCCGTTTATGTAAGTCTATGGAATGTTTATGATTTTTTTATCTTGTTTGGGAGTTTAAATTTGAATTTCAACAGTTGGAGTTTGAAAAGTCTCGGCTCATCTGAACATTCCGTCAATGTAAGCCTGTGGAATGTTTATGATTTTTTAATCCTCTTCTGGGAGTTTAAATTTGAATTTGGACAGTTAGAGTTTGAATAGTCTTGGGGCATCTAAACATTTCTTTTATGATTTTTAATCTTCAGTTTTATGATATCCGCAAATGCAATCGGTTAGAAAAGATATAGCACATTAAGTCAGATCAGTCTGAAGATCTGGGCTGAGTTTGGTGGTTGTAAAATTAAAGCTCTAAGGAGGAATTAGAGTCAGAAAATGTAGTCGCTGAAGAATAATAAGTTTAAATAGCATTTCAGCAAGTTGGCTTTCTCAAGCCAACTTAATGATAGTTCTGTTTGCAGATTGGGCAATGGGTGGTTTTTGATTGGCTACCAATGTTTATGTCATTCTTCAACCGGACAAAAAAGTTCTGAAGGTGATTCCGAAAACATTAACACAGAATTAGAACAATTATTAAAACTTTAATCTTATTGTCCTTGGACATCTAGGTGCCACAAACAGCAACAGTGCAAAAAAGGTGAGAATCACAGTTTGAAAGCAAAGCGTCGTGGTCGAAACACTTCACACTTGCGTATCCACTTCCGCTGGGGTCAAGCCAAGTTAACCTGCGAAATTAATTAAACTTAAGTGCACTTATTGCTCAAAGTCGTACTAGCGAGTAAGTGGCAAGCCCTCGATCGCATAGCTGCGCTGTTGCAGCACGTCGTCTCTTTTTGACTGGCATTCTCTTCCCCTCTATCTTTCTTCCACTCTTTAAACTCTCTGCCTTACGATGGTATTTTAAGACCTACGGGACAATATAAAGTAAACAGAGGAATTGTCCTGCATACGAGAGGGCCTCATTTTACATAAACAAACAGTGCTCAGGAGAGCGGCCCTGTCAACAGCCCAAGCCTTTTCCACACACTCAGCACTCAGAGACGGGGTGGGGGTAGATGGCGAGAGAGAAACCAGGCACCCCCCTCCGGCCTGTCCCACCTCCCCGTCTTCAGCTACAGAGGGGACATTGTCCAGGCCTTTAAGTTAAGACAGCATTCCTGTAGAGCAAGACGGTTCAGGAAACCTGAAAACCGGTGTACGAATGTTTGCGCAAATGACCAAATAAACACAGCTTTACAATTTTATCCCGACTTAATGTGTTATGTTTTTTTTATTTCCTTCTGTAAGGATAAACTAAACAAATCCAAATTAATTTAGAAATATTTCGGTCTCTCTTCTGCTGCGTGCGCTATGAATGCTGCGTCTTGTTAGGAAGCCAGGAATTGCATGAGACGTAAACCAATTCTCCTTTTTCCCCTTTTAATGTTACTACTTCATCAAGAGGCGACCGTTTAAAAACCTTCCCGCCGTTGGACGCGTTCCACCGAAGACCCTTTCTGGTAACTTGATTATTGACTGAGAAAGAAAGAAATGTCAAGTTAAACATTATTTTCCTCTTCTGGTTTTCCACACAAGCTTGGCGTCGTTCTAGACGCCTGTTTTGTTTTTTTTCTTCGAACAAGGCAAAATAAAGACTTAATTTACAGACGTTCCTCCTGAAAGGAGAGCGGTTTATGAATCTGTACGTGAGGGCGAACCACAGGGGCTGAAGAAATGCTACAGGAAGTAGATAAAGGAATGCAGGGAGCTGTTCCCAAGGCCGTAACGCAGATCTCTTTCCTGTTGATCATATCACGTCCTGCGCTGGCTGGATGGAATCATTCTGAATTTGCAGTATTTTTGCAATGGTTTTATCTCTTTGGCCAATTATCTTCGTATGGCATGGTGTTTACAGAATGGTGTAGATAGCAAGAGTGCCGTCATTACACAGTGGTTTTAATTATGTTGTTTTTTTATTGAAATGAAGCGGAACTGCTCCGTATCTTAATGCATCTGTGATTTATTTTATTACTGGTTTTTTTTAATAATTTGCCTGCTACTTATGCTTAAAAAGTCCTGGAAACAACAATTTTATTTATTTTATTATTATTATTATTTTTTAAGAGATCATAAATAAGCAGTTTTCAAGTTAATGAAATGTGTAAACACGGTGGCACTATCAAAAACATTGACTTGTTTGTTAAACATTTTGACCAGCCCGGCATAGCAGCGCAGCTTCAGCCAATGGCGTGAGTTTTAGGGCGGGGCTTTTTATTTTAATAACCAATGGCAGGCGGGGCAGTTTTCGAGTCATTTGTACACAGAAATATCACACTTCACCTTTGAGATGCTGATATTTAATTCAATAATCACCATTAATAGGCTTTATATATTCATTCAGAACGTAAAAAAGGCTAAAATGTTACTCTGAAAAAATACACCTATTAGCCTAGTTTCACCATTATGTTTTCTTTTTTATATACATCTCAATATATAGGTGTGTTTATTTTTTCTTCATTGTGAAGTAATCTTTTCCTTTGTCCTTGTGGGACTTGAAAGTATTTAGGAAACTCTGGGCTGTGAATCAAAATGATTTCAAGTGTCCGAAGACAAATCAGGAATCTAAAATGGATGCAGTTAGCCTGATCTTTTACGGACGTGCTCCGTTGGGAGCAATATAACATTTTTTTGTCTGAGGCAAAACAGACTGAAGCCTCGTTGGAGTGTTGGTTTTAGTGAGTGTGTGTGAGCTGCTGACGTCATTCTCCATTGATAAGATTGTGCTGGCAGTGGTCAATGCTCATCAAAACCCACTTCATGTTCGCTTGCTTGTCCTGCAGTGAATTTCACCCCCGCCTCCCCATTTTGGTCACAAAAACCAGCGAGCTCTCGCT